>PVKA01049598.1:0-13163 GCA_004027165.1 Ctenomys sociabilis | reverse complement strand
ATTGACTGTGACTCATCCACATGGATGACACAGACAAAGGATCTACAGAATAATGTACAGGATTACAAGATAAACCCTGAGGAGACTTCACTGACCTCAGCAGAAACAAAAACTACATGTTTTGGTATATAGGTCTTGCTCTATCTTGGTCTTAACCATCCAGCAGAAAAGTATAAAAATGAGGTATACAACACAGGGCATAACAATAAGTTGAGCTGTAAATGGCTACAGTTGACAACTTCTTCAGATAACTCACTATTGTTGTGGAATGCTGGACTGTGTTGGATTGTGTCATCGAGTTCAAGCACCTAAATTGATTGAATGACAATGGAGTGCCCATCTTTGACAGGTGTAGGCAAATGATGGGGTATAGAAAGGAGGAATCATGATGTGTGTGTATGGACAGTACTTACCTCTATGAGAGGCAAGATTTGCACTAATGGTGGTTGGACAGGGTATTATGTTGGTTTCTGGTACTATGGTCAACCATTTGGAAAAGAACAAGGTAGTATTAATTATTGAATCTTTGATGTAATTCACGTATAAAAAATAAGATACACAGACAGCTACACTCTCTTAATTTACTAAGAGACATCTACTATAATAATGTCTGCAAATATAATATCATATATGCACCTTGTACGATACCAAAACATTATGAAAACAGTTTGCAATGTATTAATTTATCGAATCTGTCCTGTTAAGGTGTCTTAAAACTGTCTCATTGATATCTGTACTTCAATAAAATAAAAAATAAATTAAAAAAAAGAGATAAAAAGACTTTATATTTCCACAATTCAGAAAGGACCAGCCTTCATGGTACACAAGGCATGAAGTAGAATATTCAGAATAGGCATTGTCAAGTACTGGTCAAAATTAGATCTTGACTAAGAGCTTGCCTTGATCCATACAACAAAGCTCCAATTCAAATGTGAAAGGATCAAGGGTGTGTCTCTAAGTAACTTGCATCAGAAGCTGAGGCTCAAGAATATTTAAAGGACACATTTAGATCTTTGTATATGTACACTGGCACCTACCAAGCTAAAATGAAAACAGAATCAGTCATAAAATGCAAATATGCTGCATGTAGGTAACGTAAACATATGAGACATGATGTGAAATAAAATTACGGAAAATTGATTTAAAAGATGATAAAATTAGCATAGAAGAATATTGAAATACTTATTACTACTATTCCCATATGCTTAAGAACTTAGAGGAAAGCATGAGCTTGTCAAACAGCCTAATTGGCGAAGCTTTTAAAAGGCTTAAAGAGGAAATAAAACCATATTTCTTCCAGAAAACTGAAGATAAGAACAATATACAAAGCTAGGGTTACACTGATGGAAAATATAGGAAAATATATAATAAGAAAAAGCCTATAAACTAACACTACTTATAAACATGATAAAAGTGCTTAACAAATGTTTAGGAAATTAAATCTACCATCATATGAGAAGGACAAATGAAATAGTGTTTATGACAATAATACAATTTTTAAATGTAAAACAATATAAAACAATGAAGTGTGTATACTCCACCGATTTTAATCTCATATAAATCTCCATTAATTATAATGATAAAAGTAACAGTAGATTGCAATAATGGTCCAGAAATAAGACTACATATATATGCAATTCATTTGTTTTTTTCATAAAGGTGTCAATACAATTACATGGAGAAATTATAACCTTTTAAAAAATTGAAGGTAGAAAAATTGTTTACCTATAATAGGAAAAACAAGAAAGGAAAGAATGGATAAAGGACCAAAAAAAAAAAAAAAAAAAAAAAAAAAAAAAAAAAAAAAAAAAAAAAAAAAAAAAAAAAAAAAAAAAAGGAAGGAGGAAAGGAAGAGGGGGATAGGAAGGGAGGGAAAGAGGTAGAAGGTAAGTATGTCTTCAAATTATCTACAAAGTTCAAAGGAAGTGGATTAAATGAAATAGCTAAACTATAAACATATTCCAAGAATATAGGAAAAGTCTGTTTACTCATGCCTAAGAAATGATTCTAATATACGATAAATAAAAGCAAAATCCAGTAAATAAAAATTATGAGTTAGGTGTCATAAAAATTAAAATCTTTAACTATTAAAATATTCTTAAGTATATCTAAAATGTACCAATAAACTTAATTATGAAAACTAAGGTCAAAAGATAAAACACAATCTTTTTTGATTAAAAAAAAAAAACGGGAAAGAGTGGACACAGTCCCCCCTGCTACTCCAAATTATGCACTTGAGTTTCCTGTACTTGCGGAAATCATGGAGGTCAACCCATCTGCAAGGCAATGGATGAGCCCTGCCCTGGGGAAACCACTGTTGTGATCATGATATCGCCTCTGCCAGGTAAGTACAAAAAACACAGTCTTAGAAGTACCTAAGAATTTCATAGTGATTAGAGAACTTGTTTTCAGAGCACAGATTGAACTCAGTAGTGTGTAAACAAGAAATGCCACTTATGACTGCAAGCAAACCATGAAAAGATATTCAACATTATGAGGCACTACACAGCAACTAGGCACTGCACAGAAACTAGACATCTCAGAGCAACAAGAGCAGAATGCCTTGAAGTGTATGCACTGATGTTGGGAATAAAAGATAACCACTTTGGAAAACATTTTGCAATCTAAAACACAAAAGGAAGAAGTTAAATTACCATTATTTGCACATTGCATATTCTATATAGAAGCTCTCAATTCCTTCACTAAAAGACCGCTAGATTTAATAAGAACATGTGGACATAGAGCTAACACTCAAAAATCAATAGCACTGATGAAACAAACTCTTTGAGATAGATAATAGAGAAACAAATCCTTTCATAGTAACATCAAAAAATGAAATACCTAGGAATCAATCTATCAAAGAAAGTAAAGATCGTACATTGAAAACCACAGCACTCTGAGAAAGGAAATCAAAGAATTGATCAGGAAATTGAGACATTCCTTATTCTTGGGTAGGAAAATGAACATAGTGACAATAGCCATACTCTCAAAATTGGCATACAGATTTAATTCAATCCCTATCAAAACACCATTGCCATACCTCACTTAACTAGAGAAAATATTCCTGAAATTCATTTAGAACCAGAAGAGACCTAGAATAGTGAAAAAAATTCTGGGAAAAAAGACAAGTCAGGGGTCCTCACTATCCCTGACTTTAAATTATGATACAGAGACACAGTGATAAAAATAGTATGGTCCTGGCAATAAAACAACAAAAAAGTCAGACCCAAGAATCAAAGGAACAGAATGGAAATTGTAGAAACAAATTTAAACACTCAGCCACCTTATCTTTGACAAAGGGGACACTTTCACTGGAAGAAAGATGTCTTCTTCAATAAATGATGATGGAAAAACTGGCTTTCTACATGCTGAGACTAAAACTAGACCCATGCCTATCACGATGAACTAAATTAAAATTGAAATAGATCAAAAATTTAGATATTAAAATAGGAACAATAGATCTGCTGGACAAGAGAAGAGGTTGAACTCTTGAAGACATAGGAGTAGGCCAAACTTCATGAACAAACCTTGACTACACAGGACATATTACCAAGAATCAACAGTTGGAATCTTGTCTTGTTAAAAATGATAGTGCACTGCAAATGAAATCACCAACAGTGTGCAAAGACAATCAAAAGACTGGAAAACAAATTTAACCCATTGTTCTTCAAAGGATTAATATCTAGAACACAAAAAGAACTGAAAATATCAGATCTTGCTAAAGTTACAGACCCAGTCTTAAATTGGGCATCTGACATGAATACACATTTCTCAGATGAAGAAGTATAAATGGTAAATAAATATATGAAAAAATGTACAACTTCACTAGTCACTGAAGAAATGCAAATTAAAGCAATGCTGAGATTTCATCTCACCCCCAAAAGAATGGTTATTATTAAGAATTCAATCAATAGCAAATGCTTCTGGAGCTGTAGAAAAAAAAGGAATATTTATCAGTGTTCATGGGAGTGTAACCTGGTGCAACCATTATGGAAATCAGTGTGGAGATTCCTCAAAAAGTAAGGATTGAAGGTCCCACTTGACTCAGCTATTCTCCTTCTGGGTATCTTTCCAGAAGAATAAAAAACATTATACTGCAGTGATACATGTGCACCCATGACTATTGCAGCACAGTCTGTAACACCTAGATCTTGGAAACAACCCAAATGCTCATCAACTGATGAATGCCTAAAATGATTTGTCTTTTTAATACAGTGGAGGGTAACTCAGCTATAAAGGAAGATGAATTTGAGACAATTTCAGTTAAATGAATGGACATGAGACCATACTCTTAGGTGAAATAAATTGGGCCTATGTGTGTAAATATTGCATTGTCTCTCTTGTATGCAAGCTGAAAGTGTGAATAAAAATCAGCATGTATAATAGGTACTATAAAATAGGAAGAAATAGCTAGAAAAGACACATGAACTGGGAGGAAGGGGAAGGGGAAAGAAAAAATGAGAAATGGCAGATAAAATGGAAATAAAAATCCCTTTGCAAATGGTGGGGAAGAGTTTTATGGGAGAGGAGGGGAATGGGAAAAAAAGAAAGAAGCAAGTCGTATCATGTTCAGGTTCAAATTCCCTATGATGAATGTGATCATTAT
Organism: Ctenomys sociabilis; assembly: GCA_004027165.1. Lineage (NCBI taxonomy): Eukaryota > Metazoa > Chordata > Mammalia > Rodentia > Ctenomyidae > Ctenomys > Ctenomys sociabilis. The sequence continues at coordinate 8,557 of PVKA01049598.1, read as the reverse complement.
GTATATCTAATTATACCATAAAACTTAATAAAAATAAATAAAATAAAATTTATAGTTACTGCGTGCATAACATTTCAATTTTTGGATAAAAGCATATGCAATGTATAATTATTTCTACTGAAGTGCTCCTAGTAGATTTATTTGTAAATAAGGGTAAAAATCAGAAAAAGATTTAATTCAATGAGAAGAAAGATGTGTACTAATAGTGTTTGGAGAGGATATCATGTCTGCCTCTTGTACTATGACTAACTACTACGAAGACAACAATGTGCAACAGAATAATTTTAGTAGCTGTCCTACTAACCTGTTTTGAAACTGTCTCATTGCTATTTATCTCTCAATAAACTTAATAAAAATAAATAAACATGATACCAAAAAGAAAAACAATTTATATCATCATCATAAGTGACTAAAACATTAAGTTACAATGTGATATTCACAAAGAAATTTTTACTTAGTAATATAAAGTATGGTGATAAAATAGGCAGATCTCACTTTGTAATTCCACTTACTAAAAATGAAATCCAGAGATTAAAAGAAGATTTATAGTGACAAGAAATTGATACATGGCTCCCTGCAGATGGCAGGTGAGGAAGAGAGAACGGAGAGATACCTTAATTGGGGACTGAAACCATTTTGGGAGGAGTTCACATGCGCCTTATCTCTATCATTATTACGCTTTCATGAGTCAACCTTGTTAATTCTATATTATGGGTTATCTCTTGTGTATCAGGTAGACATAAATCAAGATGAATAGCGCTCTGCTAAAGCCATGAAGGTGTGTTCATCTGCTTATCACCAGTGGTAGCAGCTTCTTGAAAACTGCCTAGATTTTCTTTCAAAAATAAAATGCTCATAGACCTTGACTCCTAACTTTTAACATATCTGTTGTCCATCTGGGAAACTGAAACTGAAGCTGTCCCTAAGAAACAGGAGTTGAATGACATAATCAAGCAGCCTTTGATATTCAGTTCTCTGATTTAAGGCCACTGAAATGCACACATCAGTGATGTGCTGGTTGGGCTTCCACAACCCATTGTGATCTTAATAATATTATTAGAAAAAAATATGTTATTGCTCAATGTGATCTCAGTAGCCCCCATAATTATTATACCCCATCTTATTTTCTGTTCTAAAAAACAACTTTGTGACTCCACTTAAAGAAAGTGAAATCTTTTGTTTCTCCCTGAGGTTGTCATACCAACAACAATTATTTAGTTCTAATTGGTCTGTGGGAGGTCAGGATCAGAAGCCTAAAAATGCACTTTAAGGATTTCAGATTTCTGCTAGGTGGTTAAATTACAGCAATCTCTTTATTGTACTAGTCAGAAAATGCCCACTTTAGAACTCTTATTTGTGCCCACTTTCCTTTCTCTTCTTTCTACATGAAGTTGCAGACTATTAACAAGAGATAAACTCAGGATGTTATAACTTTAAAATGTGATTGTTTTTCCACTTGGATTTGTCCTGCCCTCCTGCTTTTGGAAAACTGGACATGGAACAATGCTTGTGCATTTTCAAAACTGTGCCATGTAGTTCTTTGTATAGTTTTTATGCCTTAGAGAAGAAAACACTATGGGTTACTTTTAATCTAATGATTTTTAGAATCACCCCAACACCATCCTTCTGCTTTCTCATCTTTTTCTAATTTTCTTTTCTATTCTATATCTGCCTTCTTACTCTTATGTGTAGCATATCTGTCAGCCCCAAGGGCCATGGTCATGCATTTAAAACAGATAGTGGGCAAGAATGGTCACAAAATATAGTTTGATAATAACTAAGGTCATTAATATAGTCATTTGCTTGTTTGGATTTCAGAATTCCTTTTAGCCTTTAAGTTGGTTTGATTTTCACAATTGTAATGCAACTTGAGCAACATGGCATTTATGGAAAATATTGATCTATGAATCAATAATTTGGAGGTTAATGCTGTACAGTAATGGCCCACTCTGCGTGCTTGTTTGTTTGTGGGTGTGTGCCTATGTCCACACCAATCTGTCTCTTCTCTGGCCTTGGCTTGTCGCACTTTCTTTAATTTTATCCTGCCTTGTCTTTGATGATGTACTATTTGGATCCTAATTACAATTTAGCACCATCATTCATTGCTTATAGAACGATAGATTCCCCTTATCAGTAGTTTAAGATATATTTAGTTCCTTAGAGATAGTCTAGCTGTTTATTGTGAAATTTTTCAAAGGTAACAAATCATATAAAGTCAAGTAAAGAAGCTTTAGAAATTTTACCTAGCTTTTTCCTTGAATCCACCATTACTCTTATCTAGAAAAAGAAGTCATTAATTTTCCATAGGAGTAGCTTTAGATGGTATTTTCACAGAGAGCATAACTAAGGATTATTTATTTATTTGAGTAAAAATGATGACATAGTTTCTCTTTGCTAATAACTGTTCATTGTAGTTAAGGCTATTACCTAAAAGTTAACAATATATTCCAATCCTGACATTGTTGCTTTTTCACTATGTGACTTGCCAACTTAAATAACACTTAAAAAACAAAGATTCTTCACCTATAAAATAATGATGCTAAATTGTAGTTTCAAGGGTAGATATAAATGTTACAACAGAATTGTATAGTCTATGTGGTAAATAAATAAATTATGCTATACTGTGCAAAGTAAAATAAAATAATTGAGTGATTTGAAAGGAGAGTGAATAATATACAAAAGACTGAACAAATATGAAATATTTTTAAAAAATGAGTCTGAATCAACTTTAGATAGGTATTTATGGCAGTCTATTGCACATACTTAAGGAAATTTTAAACTAGAACTTGGAGATTAGTCCTAAAACCATTTTATCTTTGAAGTTATCTGCTATTTAAGCAAATTGCTTTGTCAATTATTTGTTTAGATTTCATTAGATTAAAAATATGGAAAGTGTTGACAAAATGGCAAAACTAATTATGTTTTGAAATACACATTTATAGTTTACGAATACATTTTTTTTTTTTACTAAGGAAAAACATCATAAAGCAAAAACCTCCCATGTGCCACCAGATAATGCGTGTTGTGTGATATGTGTGTGTCCCGGACCCCTGTGTATTTCACATACTTATGTGCTGACGTGAGTTCACACTCATCAAAACACTTAGCTTGATTAGGGCCTGGGTAATGTGAGAAAATGCAATCAGAACTTCAGTTTAAAAAAATCATAGGATTTCTGCTCCTGAGGCTCAAAGGCAGCCTAGGTTTTCTCTGTAAAGAGAATCTCCATTGCCACGACTAGTGTGCACGGCTGAGGGAACATATTAATGTCAATTACATAACCCTGAAATCCTTTAATATGTGAGCCGTAGGAAGCGTGTTGGTAGGCGCTCGAACAGCGCAAAGTGGGAGCAAGTCAAAACACTGGCACTCACACCCTGCTCTTGTGAAGAGGGTGCCAAGGGATCTTTCACGACAGTAATTCACAGATTGCAGCTCAGTTACCTTAGCTGGCTCCTGATGGGTCGGATCACACCACATTTAAATTTCCATCTGTGGTGTTTGCAGCTATTGTTCTCACTTTGAACTTCTTTTTCCCCAAAGCAAATCTACAGAATCTGAAAGACCACCCTTCTTATGGGGGACTACCAAGTACATTTAAAGAAGTTTTGTAGTTGGTTGTCTTTCTGCCACCCAGCAGCTAATTTCATGTTTCAAAAAAAAAAAGTAAATTGACATTAAGATTGTGCATAAAAATGCAAAATTTTGATCTATCTAGAATCAGTTACTTTTCTTGAAATATCTTCTGGGCTCCATTACTGTATTATGCCTCTAGGAATTGGAAAACCAAAGAGATATAAAACAAATAGCTATGTTCCTAGTCCTCTACTTATAAATACCTAATAGCGAACACTCCTAGAGAGAGTCCCCTAAAATTGATGCATGTAAAAGCCACTGAATTAGAAAGGATAACTAACACTTAATTTTTAATTCTGTGTATTGTATTTGTCTAGGCAGTGTTTCTCTGCATATTAGTTGATTAGTCACACTGAAATTTCACACATACTCACCTAATAGCCATTTCCTAATTTTAAAATACAGATGCATAGAGTCGTTTAAACACATGTATGTACTAAATTTCTTCTACATGTGATCAATGGATAATATACAGTGATTGTCTTCCTATCTTGTCACTTTATGCAACTTAAAATAGATAACAGACTTCAATAGATGATAATCCATTGATACTTACGATCACTATGATACTGCTACCTAAATGAATTTCTATTCTGTATTTGAATATCAACACTATTCTTGATCTAACTCTGTGTTTATGGAGCGTTGCTGCTTTTAGAAGTTGCATGATCTGCAAAGACCTTGAAATGATCACCCAAGATGCAACATTGAAGCTAATTCTACCTCTTTGCTCAGCAGTCCTGTTGCTAGGCAACTAACTGTTTATTCTCTCCTTTTGGGTCAAGACTGGGGGTAATGAGCTGATGTGTGTCACTGAAGGCAGTTCGTGGCTGACAGTGAACTTTAAACTTTTTTGGCTTTGTGTTGTTTTCCAATTCAGTGACCTTCTGGCTAACTCTAAGCATGTTAATCTGCTTCTTTACGGTTGTTTCTCTTAGATCATTAAATTAACAATTACATATAGAGGCCTTCAGCAGAGTGCGTGCATTCTGAAATAAACATAGTTGAAATAATATGACAAAGAAATTGAACCTTGGGATAAATATTTTAAACCATCCTAATGAAAGTAGTATAGAAATTTCTTCTTTGCACAGAAAATGAGACTTATTTTTCGGATTTGCTTTCTAGTTTATTTAAGAAATGAATGGCAGCAGTGATTGACAGGCATTATATTCACGCCCAAAGCCCATTCTTATGACATAATATAGTTCTACAAATAAAAATGTCTATAAAAATGCACAAGCTATTTCGGTAGGAATGGACGGGATGAGTTTCACGCCATTCCATTCTGATGAACTTGAATCCAGTTTCTAATCAACAAGATTGCCCTATACAATAAACTCCTGATTAGGACTGCTGGTGCTAACAGTAATAGGACCAGAAGATGTGTGGCACAATTTTCTGCATTCAGCTATTCATTCTCCCACTGCTTCCAAGGCGTCTTTACGTCCTTATGATCCTTCTCAAAGTTAGCCTGATCAATTGTGCTAAACGTGCCAGAGAGCCTCTAACTGCAGGGATGGCTGGTGTTGATTACTAAGTAGTGTCAGTTTGGCCTCAGTTCCTCATATCTGTCAGAGTCCTCAAAAGATGAAATTTGTTTCAGGCTGTTTTTACACCCTTTTAAAATAATATTCTCTTCTCAAAGCTGACTTAGTTTTATACACACTACAAATAAAGAAATAGACGTACAGACGCCGATATCCTCCGGCCATATCTCTTTCTGCTTAGTCTCTTTGAACTCTGCAAATTTGTTTTGTTCCTGCCAGTGCTAACTAGAGACCATATGATGTGTTACATTCAGTTGGAATAAAAACCTTTATAAGAACAGTAATAAGAGAGAAAACATCAACAAAACCTCCACTTTTTCAGTCTTCCTAGTCTTTAGCTCTGACATTTGGACTTGAAATTTAGAGAGAATCTATTAAGCTGCAGTGAGAATTGTTTATCAACTCCAAAAGGCTTTCATTCGGAGAAATCCAAGTTTCCATTTTCATAGCAAGTTTATAACTCAACATAAATGTCAAGGCTTAAAGAACATTGAAACACAGCATGGATATTTATTCAAAAAAATCACTTGATAAATTTCACAATGTGCTGTTTTGTTTATTTTTAAAGAACCTGTCAAACCATATTGTTGGATTAACTAAATAATGTAGTTTTCCTGTGGTAGATTGCTATGTTCACCACAGCCATAATGGGCCTTTCTTCCCACTTTCATTCCATACCTGGGTACGAGAGGCTTGTGTGGCTACTATTTCTGCATTATTACTGATGTGCTGATAATAAACTGAGAAGGAAGCTTCACAGGGATGTTCTCAGACCTGTATTTATTACCATCATCCATTCTTAGGAGCTTGGTTATACTTTACCTCAACTACCCATCATTCATTTGTATTCTCTTCCCTAGACAAACTTGGGTGTTAGCTAGATGCTTTCTGTATTATCAGACATTAATGATACCAATTATAGCTATAATTAAAGATTATTAGTCATTTAATAATCTGATATAGAATATTGATATTGAATTAAAAATGAGTTTTCTTTTAAACATTCTGTTAAAAATATAATTGGAATAGCTTTCCCTTCTCATTTTTTTGTTTTTTTTTTGAATACTGGTATCAGTAATAAAAAGTGGCTTAATTTTTGGTACATAAACTCTGTCCTAAAATCCTAATATGTACAATTATATTTGATCCCCTACAAAGTAGAAGAGGTGATGTTTTCATGCCTCTGTTTCTGGTAGGTAATAGAAGGCACAGAGAGAAGTTCAGTAACTAAGGGCCAGTGGTTGACTAGCAGTAGCAGAGCTGGGATTCCGGTCTAAGGACTACCATGCCACATTTTTTTCTTGCTAACTCATTTTACCCAGAACTAGACCACCGGACAGAGGCAACAGGACTAGACTGAATTATTTATTTAAACATTTTCTTTTAGACTTTTTGCTCTGATTGTAGTCCATGTTAATCTAAGTATTTCCACAATAATGTAACCTTACATTTTAGTCACTTTCCAGTCTTGAGACAGAATTTCAGACATCCACAAATTAAAGGCAGAAAGGTTTATCTTGGCTCATCCTTTTGGGCCATTGTCCATTGCCTCCAAGTCAGGGAGGATGTGGCCGGAAAGCCGCTGCTGGAGTCTTGAAGCAGAGAGGGGTGGAGCTAGGGAGGGTGGGACTCCTATTCCTCTTTTGCCCCTTTCAGGTCAAACCCCATTGATGCCTCTTCTAACTAACCTCTCCTTTGCTAAGAGCATATTTATCTGTGTATTTTTCAGTAGATTAAAACACTAGTACATCTAGCACCTGCAGGATCCCATCACCTACCAAAAGCGCAAGCTCTGCATGCATGTGGCATTTGGGGAGCATCTCCATGCAAATCATAACACCCTATATTTTAATACTAATTAATTATTGAAACCACAAAGACTATGTTTTTTGGTTGGCTTATGACATAGGGTCTCATGTATAGTTTAGGTTGTCTGCAACTTACTGTCTTCAACTTATGGAGTCCAGGATGGCCTTGAACTCCTGGTGATATTTCTACATTAACCTCCCAAGTGCTGGGATTCCAGGTGCATGCCACCATGCATGGCTCAAAGTACAGTCTTAAAAGCAATACACCTTACAATTTAGAAGAGCTTTGCAATCATTTAGTCATCCTATATATTAGAGGAATTCGGAAGCTAACAGCTGTAAAGAAAAGTTAATTTTCTAATTCATGTAATTATAAGCAGAGCAAGACTGTTAATTGTGTTTATTTTCTCAGTATGAGGCAGGCAATTTCTGTGACAATTCCACCGTCATTTTTGAGGGCTGTTTCCTACCTGAGTACCTTGTGTTTGGACACTGTTCATTCCATGTACCCATGAAAACATGGAACACAGTGTTTGCATAAACTAATGCATGGATAGTGACTTCATCCCAACGACCTTAAAAATTGTGTTGAGGTAAATATGTCAGGGCTGTGGCTATGCAAGAAAGTATTGCTTGAAAAAAATGTCTAAATAACTCACTAATAACTGAAAGATTCTACTGATGAGTGATGATGTTTTTCTCAGATTGAGATCCTAAGTGTTCTCTGATTCCATGAGGATACCTTAACAAAGAATCTCAGTAAGGCTACCTGAAGATATTTTCTGGAAAACTATGCATGAATTTGATAAATTCCATATTTTGTGGGAGAGAATTTATACCTCAGAGATGCTTCACAATTTTATGTAGCAGGCCAATTCCACATTCAATGATTCAGGCAACTCAGGAAGCTGAGGCAAGAGGATAGCCAGGAGTTCGAGGTCAGCCTGGGCTACATAGTGAATTTAAGGCCAGCATAGCTACGTAGCAAACCATGTCCAAGAAAATAAGAAGTTTAGGCAACTTAGAGTTTTTTTAATTTGAAAGAGCTTATCTACCAGAGTAGCAAGAAGCTACATATACTTTCAGCCAATGAATTAATTTAGGTCTGAACAAAGAAAAAAAGGCAAAATGTCAAATGACTTCACAGGATTTTCTTTTTTTTTAATTTATTTTTATTTTATTAAAATACAATGTCAATCGGACAGTTTCAAGACACCTTAACCATACAGATTCGATGAATTAATACATTGCAAACTGTTTTCATAACGTTTTGGTATTGTACAAGGTGCATACATGATATTATATTTACAGATATTATTTTAGCAGATATCTCTTATCAGTGAATTAAGAGTGTAGTTGCTTATTTATCTTATTTTTTATACCTGAATTATATCAAAAATTCAATAATTATTTACCTAGTGGATGACCATAGTACTAAAAGCCAACATAATATCCTGTCCAACCACCATTAGTGCAGATCTTGCCTCTCATAGAATTATGTAGAAGCACAGCGTTATCTATCCCAACTGTACTGTCTATACACACACATCATGATTTTTTCTT
>PVKA01049597.1:0-13134 GCA_004027165.1 Ctenomys sociabilis | reverse complement strand
GCAGATATGTGTTTGCTATCAGATAGAAGGCTTTCCAGTCAATGGCTTAGAATGCTGTTCAGTTCAGAGAGATAATAAATCCTGACTTAAGCCTCAATGAGGCTTACTGAAGAAAAATAAAACTTGTCACCACAAAAAGCCTTACAAAAATGTGAAGAAACTAATATAATGCAGCATAAAGGAATAGAATAAAATAATAAAAATGAATTGGCTATCACATCCTGCACAGAATTCAAGAATATGTGTGCACTCATGAGATGTACTGTATTTATTAAGAAAAACTAGTCTTAACTGTTTTAGAAGTTTTCATCATCACTGTTCTCTTGTATTTATATTAATTGATGGATCACAATATTATTGTAGTTAGAAAATAATTGATATACAGACTTTTCCCATCTAACAACCAAGATCTCCTCTGGCTGCTATGTCCTTACATGAATTGATCATTAATTGAGCAACCTCCTTGACACAAGAACGAAAGACTGATTACAGCTGCTCTGTCTGTGCGTATACTAACACAAAGTGGCCAACTGAGTTTCCTTGAGGTATAGTCAAATGCTTGATTTTATTTATTTATTTATGTATCTATTTATTTATTTATTTTTATACCAAGAATCAAACTCAGGACCTTACACTTGCCAGAGAGACGTTATGCCGTTAGCCATCTTCCCAGCCCTCTTGCTCATTTCTGTAGCTGTAGTGTCGGCTGGGCAACAAAAGTGCACGTAATGTACCCTCACACACATCCCCCCCAAAATATGTCACATCGAAACAAGAATTATTGCCTTGATGTAAACATTGGTAAACTTGTCCACCTGGATTTTATAGTGAGTGACTCATCAATCTTCTCTGAATATGGTGTCTCTATCATCTGTGTTATTTCATCAACGATTCTCGTACCAGATAGAAGAGCAATACATATATAGCCTCTCCTCAGTTTCATGAGAAACATCTATAGTAGCAGCAGCTTTGCTTCTTCACCCAAGCAAAAGGCTTCTTACCTTTTGAAATATGGAGAACAACTAAGCATGCTGCTCCCACTGCACACGCATCCGATGAGGTGTTAGTTTTTTCTATAACTGCCACTGTTTTCGCTTATGTTTACATTTTCTTCTTTTGAAATACTCCAAAGGTTTGTCTTTTAATGTAGTACCAGTAGGCTCCACATGACAAAGAAGTTTTAAGTGCTTCAAATTTCATTTATAAATGGTCACTGCATATTATGCCTGAGAATATGAAGATCAGTTGATTAAAGCTTCAATTTAAGTAAGACTCAGCATTTTCATTCTTGTTGGTTTGTTTTTATTTTGAGACACTTTCTCACCATGTGTTTTTTAGATGCTTTTAGCATTGTCTGCTATCTAATCATTGAGTCATTTCCCCTTTTTAAAGAAACTCTTCTGTGACACTTATTCTTTACTCATTTTTGACTACCATTAGCTTGTGAACTTGACAAAGCTGTGACCAAGTTAAGTGACCACTGTGAGAAAGAGGTGTAGATTTAAGTGGCAAACAAAATAATAGGTAGACTATGAGTGGAATGGAATGAGCGTTGAAAGTTGGTTTAAATCATGCTATTGGTTGCAAAATATAACTGAAATGCATTGCCTCATTTGTCATTGTAAAGCTCACCACCAGGTGCAACTTAATTTCCTTTTGCACCTTACTGATAAGATTTTGACACAAATCTGCCAGCAATTGATTTACTGTGTTCTTCATGCAGCATTCCAATCCCTCTGAAAATGTTCATCTGTATTTGCAGATCATTCCAGGGCTAGCATCACTGACTCTGCTCCACCTCATGTCATCTTAATGGGGACATGGCATAGATTCCCTGATTGTACAGTTAACATAGGGTTCACACTCCTATGAGAATCTCATTCTGTGGGTATTACATCAGGAAATGGAGTTGAGGCACTCATTCAAAGTCTAAAGAGAGTCTGTAAAGACCAATAAAGCTTTCTTCTATTGCCTCCTTTTCAGTGAGTTTATCTGTATGTGATTGGATTAATTTTGCTGAATCTCAATCGGAAGGATGTAGTGCTTAAGATATTCAACAAGAATGTACTGGGAACAAAAAATATATACAATTTACTTAGGTTTTCAAGAAATGACTAGCTTCAGAATTATTTCTATATTTACTTTAATGTTGAGTTTATTTGACTATGGTTATTTAAATTTTTCTTTGGTGAATCAGATTATACTTATTCTATGACTATGAAAGCATTTGAAGTCATGTAGTCACAGTATCAGTGTCTCATAATTTTTCTTAAAAGAGTAGGCCTATACTTAAACCAAAATAGTGTATAGTGCCTAATTCCTGATTCACAGTGCATCAGACTACAAACCCAATGGCCTCGGAGCTATTTCAACTTATATCAACTGGGAATGTTTCCTCTGTACCAAACCCACTTGTCAGTAGAGGCATAATATCGGCACTGTCTAATGTGTTTTCCTGGTTTAGTTCAGTAAAATCAGAATCTGATTTTATATAGATTCCCTAAGACTTATTAAGGTAAACAAGCAGAATCTTGCAGTACTCTTAGCATAAAACTATTTCTTCTTGGTTTACCATTGTAATTGACCTATTGTCATGAGTTAGATATTTATGCTAATTATTAACTAAGAGGTAATGAGTTTTGAAAGGAATGGGCATAAGGAAATTTGAACTACTTTAGGATTTTGTGTGTGAGCATCAGCAATTAAACTCAGGACCTTGTGCTTGCCAGGTATGCACTTGGACACTGAGCAATATCTCTATAAAAAAAAACTACTCATCTCAGGATCAGAATAAGACCCTCCTGAAAACATAACATTACATTATCCCCTATTATGATTTTGAAATGAATATAATTCTGTAATATATTGAGCATTGAAGTTGAAATTATTCTTGTGCCTATAAAAAATAAATCATATCAATATAAATGTAAATTCTCATTCAGCATATCCAAATTTGCTTTGCAATATCTGAAGTATTATTATTTAAAGGGAATTTACATGTTTACACTGCTCTCCAATGTTGCAGCATGGTAGTTCATAGAGCTTTTAAGAGAAGGATCTAGTGAGAGATTGATTGTTAGGAAAATGGAGGCATTACTCTTCATGGAAATTACTATAGTTTGCATGAGGCTCTAGTTAGTTGTCAGAGAAGAATGATAAGAAAAAATTCCTTGCTCTTTGCATGTATTACTGTCATTTTCCTCCAGAACACCCAGATGCTTAAGGTAATTGTGTTCTTTTGGAATATTTATTCTGTGTCTAAATAAAAAGAAAGCCTTAACTCCACAGGCAAATAAAGTACTGGGCTTTGTCACAGGTCCCAAAAAAATGGAGATGGATACATTGTGCCCCAATCATTTAGCTTCCAGATAATACATATAACTTTTATTAATGCTGCTGATGTGGAATATTGTGCTTTTCTATGATAAATGAAATATAATCCTATGACTTATCACTGAACTCCCAAAACAAGATGATTGAAGACACAAAAACAAACAATCAAACAACTAAAACAAATGTGGCAACACCAATGATTCCCCGGGCTATGGTTCTTTATTCACAAATACTTGACCTCTTGGTCTGGTTCCCTGAAGAATTCTCTCTGAGGTTACAGTAAAGTAGCATTAGTTCTCTGGGTGATTGCTGGGAGAAGATGAACCTGGAAATTATCCATATATAGGAAGGAAAGACAAGGCCTGAATACCTAAAGCAGACAAGCTACCTAAATATTTAACAAGAGATCTTGCCTGGACAATTTCAGCTATTAGTTGCTAGGCAACTTTTTGTATTATGATACTAACTTTGCCAAGGCAAAAATAAATGTCCCTAATGTTGTTCTTTGGGTCCTTTTCCAATCAGGCAAATGGGCTACCACGTGAACTCAGCTATTATGTCTTGTCTTTCTTTTATAAATCTTTTCACTGTTTCCTTCTGGGGACTACTGAGAGATGAAAGAGTTCAGTTAAATGTTAAGTTTCAAGACTTTCAAGACTTAATGGAATAGCTAATCCGTAAATCATTAGACTAAGAAGAAAAATGCGAAGAGAAAGCACAGACTATTTCAGATTCACTTACACTGAGTGCCCAAGAAATCTTCTGCAAACCCAACTATTCCTTCAGTACTGGAGGGAAATTTCATTCAGTGTGATATCTAACAGTATGTAAGTAAATGAATAAATAGAAATTCAATTACTAATCGTGCATGAATAAATATTCATCTTTCTTTTGTTCATGTATGTTTAAAAGTACAACTTACTCATTGTATTTTACCTATAAGTCTATCTCTCACTGAGCTAAATAATTAGCCTGTATCAACAGTAGGACCCTTGTAAAAGGAATATGGTGAGGTTCTTTTCAGAAAAAAAACAGCATAAGCACTTCATACATAGGCATGTGTAGTTTTGGAATGGTCCTGTAACATGAACTGTACCCAGTCAGACTGTATGTTACTACGTAAGGGAGACAAAGAAACAAAAAGGGAAATCCTGCTCACACTTTGGATCTGAGTCCACTGAGTCAGTGCCAGCATGAATAAAGTTGCTTCCTTGGGGATAAAAAAGCTTCAGTGTCCTGTCTTCCTATGAAGGAATCCTGATCTTCTTTGTAGGCCTACCCCTAAGAGGCAGAAGTGGAGCCTGATCACCTCTCAGAGTTGTCCAAGTAGTTCCACAAGAACCCCAAGATTCTGAACTTTCAGCAGAGGGATAGAGTTCTCGTGTGGCTGCATGTGAGTCAGACAGCCAGTGGAAAGATTCTAACCTGACCAAAGGGACCAGCTGAGTGCTAAGTCCCAAATTACAGTTCTGTGGTAACCTCGTATGGCTTAGGGAGGCCTCAGATTTCCTAGAGTCTGATCCATGTCAGGGTTTAATCCTGAATCAACAAAAGCAAAGAAGAACCTGAAATAATCTCTGAGAGGCAACCAGCCAAAAACAGATGAGCAAGTGTATGTACCCTCCAAATTAGCCCCTTTTTATTTAACCCCTTCTGCCTCTGTATAAAAGTGGTTCATCAAGGGGAAGAGATAGGTATAAAGAAAAGTAATCTGATTCCTCTAGAGTATATGTTGAGGAGTTTCTAAAAGGGATATTCAGGAGACCACTGTTTGAAATTAACTCCCTGGAACTCCAGATATTCTGTGAAGTGATTGGCCATTGTTTGGACTGGGATGCTTCCAAGGCCTCACTTGGTGAGGAATCTCAATATTTAGGGTCATTGCTGAGGATCAAGGCCACTTCAAGAAATTCCCTTATGTTGACTCTTGAAAAGATCTATTCCTATACAGGACATTTGGATGAAAACCTACACTGAGGAGAACTATAAAGTGATAGGTTAATAGCTACCTCAAAAATGTTGCACAAGGTCAAAAACACTGATTATGTCTGGGGAGTCAGAAGAGAACCAACCTCTATGTGCCACATGGCATCCATTATTGTCACCGCTACCTACGGTGCCTGTTGGAAGGCCCTACCAGAGCTGGTCAACCCCTTCCCCCACATCACCAGTAGTCACCTCCGTCTCAGATGAAAACATCTATTTTGATTCACATTTTGCTTTGTCATTTAAAACCTTTTATATTCTCAGGTAACCTCTCATTATTTTATGTTAGTTTTATTTTAATGCAGTCTTAGAATATAATTTTCATTATTTGTATTCCATTAAGTATTTTCATTTGTACTTTGTAGCCTAGAATGTAATGTATCTTCATACATGATGACTTGGAAAGTATGAATATGTTTTACTTGGATGATGAATTTTGACATTATCTTTAGCTTTGTCTATGTAACTGTAGTGCCAGGAGAGTTCATCAGCTCCCTCATCTCACCTAAGACATAAAAGAAGAGAACCAAGAGAGGCTGTTATTTCTTTTCCTATGCATCTTATGAAACTCTTACAAAATATTTTTCCTAATAAATAGGCCATTGTTTGGGAGAATACGCTTGATATATTTAAAACAGGATTAATTTTCTACTGATCTAACTATAGAAAGCAAATTATTTTTTATTTTTTATTTTTTTGCAGAATTTGGGATTGAACTCAGGCCCTTGCACTTGACAAGGAAGTGCTTATTCCACTGAGTCATCTCCCCAGCCCTAGAAAGCAAATTCTTGACTTTCACAAAAAAATTATCAAATTTGTTTCCTTTATTGTCTAATCATTAAATGTGTTGATCACAGTTGGGCTGGCCAAATAGCTCAACGGATTAAATCACCTACAAATAAGAGCCTTGCCAGCCCTGCACCCAGGCTGCACTGAGGCTGTGATTGAGATTGGGCATGGTGAAGTGCCACTGTAATTCCAGCTTTTGGGAGGTTGCAAACAGGTGAATCACTATGAGTCTGAACACCTGGTAGACCCTTCCTTAAAAATAAAGATAAATTAATGAATGAATCAATCAATCACAGATATGAATTACCTTTATAGAAGCACATAAATTAGTGTTTAATTGAGTACTGAAGACCACAACCTCATTCAGTAAACATTCAGTTACAAAGATCTTAGCACTTTAGATGTGTGTGTTTATGGATTAGAAAATTCAGTGGTTGATATAGGTCCTTTCTCTTAAAATGCATGTATATTACATATTGCTGCAAACAATAGTTTAAGAACACTGTATACATCTTCAAGAATAAAGAACCTATAACAACTATAAAAATCTTGGAAAAGAATAAAATTTAAGTATTAAATTCCAAAAATGAGCTTTAAATTTAAACACCATTAGAAATTTAATGGAGGTTATATTCAATCTTTAGAAAACCTTGAGCATTATCCATATTTTATAAATATTAAATTCAACCCACATATCAGGGCTATCTAACTATCTGCGTCTCCTTAAATTTCTTTCATCAATGATTTTCATTGTTTAGTGTATAAAAAATGCACTGTCTCGATTAGTTTAACCTGTATTGATTTGTGCTACTGTACATGAAAAATGTTTTCTGAATTTTATTTTTGAATGGTTTATTGTCAGTATATAGATATATTGATAATTATTTTGTAAACTGAAACTTTACTGAAATGTTTTCATTAGATTTGTTATTGCAGAGGTATTACAAGCATATCTCATTAGCAAACAGAAGATTTCCTATTTGTTTCTTTTTGTCATCTGGTGGATCCAGCTAAGGATTTTAATACTATGGCTTAGTGACTTGATTCTAAGTTTTCAAGTTTTTACTGGGAATATAATGGTAGCTTTGAAACTGCACACAACTGGAAGCATAACACTACATCATTTCAAAACATATCATTGGGCAGCTACTATAATGAAAACAGGACAGTATGGGCATTAAAACTGACATATCCACCAAAGAAACAGGACAGGAAGCTCAGAAATAAAATTGAGTATTTACAGCCAGCTTGTTTGCAATGATGGTGACAAGAACTCAATGAGAAAATGGCAGCCTCTTCAGTAATAAAGTTGAGTACTGGATATCCATATCAAAAGCGATACAATCAAAGCCTTGCCTCATCTCAAATGAAACACAAATCAACAGACAACATACAATAAACTTAGATGTAGGACTTTAACTTCAGTAGGACACAAGAAATCATAGGAGAATTTCTCCATTACATTTTTTGGGCAATGGTGCTTGGATAGCACTCCAAAGTATGGATAACAAAACAAAGCAAACAAACAAATGAACAAAAAAGCAAATAGGTTTGCACCAAACTCAAAACTTTTTCTGGAATAAAATAATAGGGTAATGAGATAGTCCAATTATTAGGAGGAATATTTACATGGCATATATTTAGTAAAGAGATAATATTCAAAACATGTAAATAAATAAAATAACATAACTGGCAAGAACTTAAAAAAATAAATAAAAAGTATGCAAATAATTTGAATATTCTTCCAAAGAAGAAACAAACATCATGATGTTGTGCTGCTATATGTTTTTTCTTTCATAACCATTTATAAAGGTAGTAGATAATATTTATTGTATATTATGATTTTGCTAAGGGGAGTGTTGTTGAGAACAGTTATTCTAACAAATAGTTGCTAAAAGGACTATCTGTGTCACAGATCAATATTGCTTCTTCTCAAGTTGTGACCAAGGAGATAGCTCAGTAGAACAAGCGCTTGCCAGGCAAGCCAAAGGGAAACATAAGAAAACAAGTTGCCACAAAGCTAGTGGTATAAAACAACATAAAGTTAATAGTCCTGGAGAATAAAGAATCTGATTTGAGCATAACTGAAGACAGACTACGGATGAACACATGTTCTCTTGCCTGTGCAGGCACAGCAATAGACACACTCCTTGATCCCTAGAATTCACTCCACCTGATTCCAGAAGAGTAATAGATTCAACTTCCCGTCACTTCTGCTGCCTTTTCATTGTCTCTTCTGGCAGAGCATCTCCCTCTCTCTCCTGGGTACACTGCTATGGTGTAACATAGACTTCAGAGAGCACAATGGATTCCTATTGATAATTCAGTACAGTCTATCTGTCCCCAAATCCTGAATTTGAGAATATAAAAAAAAGGCTGTTTCTACAACTACAGAAGGCATTACTGAGACTACATACAAAATCACTCACAGCTTAATACAAAGGTCTGAAAGCAGCATGGAGATTCCTTCAAAAGCTAGGATTGGAGATCGCCTCCAAGCCAGCTGTTCCCCTCCTGGGTATTTTTCCTGAAGAACTGAATGCCTAATACCACAGCAATATTTGTGCACCCATTTTTGCAGTAGTGCACCTTGTCATAGCTAAATCCTGGAAACAACCCAGAGGGCCATGAATTGAAGAATGGATAAAGAAGATGTGGTATTTTTACACAATGTAGGTAAATTTGAGTCTTCTGTTCACAAATGGATGTAACTAGAGACATACTCTTAAGTGAAATAAATCAGACCCACACATCCAAACATCACATTGTTTTAGTGTGAGAATATGAAAGACAAAAATGAACTCTCAAGGGTACAATAGATACTGGGCAAAAAAGAATTAACTTATTCAAAAGGAAAGAGTTACTGAGTTGAGGAGGACAGGAGAGGGAGTTGGGGAATGAGATTGATCTAGGTATGTAAGCAGGATGGTTTGAACAACGGTATTGTGCGCACCTACTGGCCTATGGATAGAAGCAGTTAAAGTTTTATTTTATTATGTTTCTTTGTACTTTCTCTCCTTAATTTCTTACATAGCTACCTTTCTATATTTTTTGTATTTTTTTCTTTTTTCTTCCAATTTTAAATGCATATATCTGGTGATACGAATAACTGGTTGGAAGATGCACTATGTACTACAACAAATACAGTGAAATTCATATTACTTTGGAAAGTAAAAATTTTGTAACATAATTTTGTATGTTTTAATTCTAATTTGTACTCTCTTTAAAAATAGAAAATAAATGTTGAGATTTTGACATTGCCTTCTCAATGACCCTACATGCAAAATATTTCTTTCATGTAATATTTCAAACTTCTACTTAATTTTACCTTCCAATAAATGAGAGGAGTTTCCAATGTTTCTGTCACTGTTCATACCAAAAGGCCACCCAATGTGATCTGAGAATAAGACCAACATCTGGTAATAATGAGATGGTATGAAATCTATTCTTAGAGAACTTTTAGCTACAATAATAAAATTCTTTAGTCAGGAAAACAGAATATTTTCCTGATTGAGCAATTTCATTATTGTAAAGTGGCTAACATAATTCTAAATGGGGAAAAACTGAAATCTTTTACTCTTAGATCTGGTCCAAGACAAGAATGTCCTCTATCACTCCTCCTATTCAATACAGTTTTGGAATCAGCTACAGCCATTAGACAAGAGAGGGAAGTAAAAGGAATAAGAATAGGTAAAGAAAAAGTGAATTATCACTGTTTGCAGATAACAGGATACTTTACCTGGAAGACCCAAAAATCTCCACCATGAAGCTATTAGATGATACAAAAATTCAGTAGCATAGCAGGATACAAAGTCAGTACTCAACAGTCAATAGCATTCCTCTACACAGATAACAAACACACTGAGAGGGAAACTGTAGAAACAATATCTTTTACAGTAGCACCACGGAAAATGAAATACCTTGGAATTCACTTAAACAATGAAGTCAAAGATCTTTTCATGGATAGTTACAGTACCCTAAGAAAGGAGATCATAGATCATTTCAGAAAATAGAAAGATATCCCCTGATTCTGCATAGGAAGAACCAACATCGTGAAGATGGCCATACTCCCAAAATTATTGGGATTTAATGCAGTCCATATCAAACTGCCATGAACATACCTCCCAGACCTAGAGAAATCGTTCCTAAAATTTGTTTGGAACCAGAAAAGACCTAGAATAGCAAAGGCAATCCTGTCCAATAAAGACAAGGCAGAAGGCATCACAATTACTGACTTGAAATTATACTACAAAGGTACTGTGATAAAATCAACATGACATTGGTAACAAAATAGACCTGAGGATCAATGAAATAGCTTAGAAGATTCAGGGTCCTCTACAAACACACTCAGCCACATGATCTTTGACAAAGGGGCCAAGCACACTTACTGAAAGAAAGAGCCTCATTAACAAATGGTATTGGAAAAACTGGCTCTCTAAATGCCGAAAACTAAAACTTGACCCAGGTCTATCGCCATGCACTAAGCTAAAGTCTAAATGGATTAAAGATCTAAATATTGAAACAGAAACACTCAATCTCCTGGAAGACAAAGTAGGAGGAACTCTTGAAGACATAGGGTTGGCAAAAAATTCATGAATAAACATGTATTCACACGGAAAACACTTGAAATAATTAACAACTGGAACCACCTCTTATTGAGAAAATTTGGCGCATCAAAAGAAATTATCAACAAAGTGAAAAGACAGCCCATAAATTTCAAAAAAAATCTTACCTAATAAGCACTTAGACAAAGGACTGCTCTCTATAATTCATAAAGAAATAAAAAAACATGAGCACTGCTAAATTTAAAGACCTAGTACAGAAATGGGCATTCCAGATGAACACTTCTCAGAGGATGAAATTAAAGAAGCAAGTAAATTCATGAAAAAATACTCCACATCACTAGCCATCTGTGAAATGCAAATTAAAACAACACTGAGATACCATCTCACCCCAGAAAGAATGGCTATCATAAATAAATCAACCAACAAGAAATGTTGGAGAGGATGTGGGGAAAAGGGAACCATTCTCCTCTGCAGGTGGGAACGTAGACTGGTATAAACATTGTGGACATCAGTGTGGAGGCTCCTCACAAAACTAGGACTGGAAATCCCATTTAAGCCAGCTATCCCTGTTCTATGAGTTTTCTGGAGTAACTGAAAACATCATATCTTAGTGATATATGTGTACCTATGTTTATAGCAGCACAATTGTGATAGCCAAATCTTGGAAACAACCAAGATGCAATCACATGAGGAATTGTTGGAAAAGATACGGTATTTTTATACAATGGATTATTACTCAGGTATAAAGAATGATAAACTTGAAGCATTTATATTTAAGTAGATTCCACTTGAACATATACTCATAAGTGAAATAAACCAGACCTACATGTGCAAATATCATATAGTCTCCCTTGTATAAGCAATCTAAAGAAGAAATACAAATGGAAAGGAAAGTGGGAACTTAAGGATTGGATAATAAAGAGATGGTAAGGATAAAAGCTGGGAAACTAGTCCGGGACAAAGTCAAACATTTGTATACACAAGATGGGCAAGGCAAAGACCCCAGAAACATCAGCAGGGTTTGAAAGTAGCAGTTAAATGGTAGGATTTTCACCATGACTATATACACTGATAGCTCTGAACCAAGCAACTGCATTGAATACTGCAATGCATAATAGATTGGTCACACTTAGAATACCTGCCATTCTGGGGGCCGGGGAGATGGCTCAGTAGAATAAGCGCTTGCCTGGCAAGCGCAAAGCCCTGAGTTCAATCCCTGGTTCCTCAAAAAAAAAAAAAAAAAAAAAAAAAAAAAAAAAAAGAATGCCTGCCATTCTGCTCTGCTAAATATATACTTCCTGTCACAATATACCACTTGTTTCCATGATGTCTCACAAGAAAAGATTTTTTTTTTTTGTTCTTTTTTGTTGTTGTTGTTTTGGTAATAAATGAAAAAAAAGGGCACAGGAAAAAAAAATGTTACAAGACTATTCCTCTACACAGCTGTGTGTGGTTAGATTTCTAAATCTCTATGTAATAATATGTGTATAATACTTTTAAATTTATTTCTTAATATTCTGTAAAAACTTAAAATTTGATGCATCAATACTTTATAGAAAATATCTGTTCCACATTATGCCTGAGATATTTGGACAGATAGGGTAAACTAAACTGCATATGTTGCAGGGCAATAATCAGCTTCTCTTCTGGATGGTTGCAGATCAAAAATTAGAGAAATGGAAGGGCTTCAGGGTCAGCCAACATTTTGGTCCTAGCCTTTCAAGGTCAGTGAAGACTCAGGACATATACTGTAACATCGTGTAATTCAATTGTACCCCAAATTTTCTGTTCAAGGAGATTATGGAGCCACAGAGGAATATGATCAATGATCTATAGTGTGCCTAAGGAGAGTCACATGGAGAGAAAACTTTCTCTCAGGCTTTCACAGAGAGCAAATTTGTCAAGCAGTGGCTGTGACTCATCCATATGGATGACATTGACAAAGAATCTAAAAGAGGTATAGTTACTGGATAAAGCTCGAGGGAACTTGACTGATCTTATCACATACAAAAGTTACATTTTTTATTATACAGGTCTTACTTTATCTTGGTCTTAACCATCTAGCAGAAAAGTTTATAAACAAGCTATATAAAATATAGCCATAATAATATGCTGAGCTGTAAATGGCTCTAGTCAACAACTTCTTTGGATAACCCATTAGTATTGTGGACTGCTGGACTGTGTTGGAGTGTTTTTCTGAATTCAAGCAGCTATAATAATTGAATGACAGTAGAATACCCATTTCTGACAGGACTAAACAAAAAAAAAATGGTGGATACAAAGTATCCTCACAGTACAGTGAGGATAAATATGTAGCTACTTTCACATAATTCTACGAGAAGAAAGATTTGCACTAATAGTGTTTGGACAGGATATCCTGTCTGCTTCTTGTACTATGCATAACCACTAGGAAGATAACAATGTAAAAAGCATTAATTATTGAAACTGTGCTATAATTCAG
>PVKA01049596.1:0-13149 GCA_004027165.1 Ctenomys sociabilis | reverse complement strand
CAGACTTCATTGATGAGGCACCACTTCCCTAAGTAATTAAGTGTTGCGTAGGAAATACAAAAGCTTTATGGTCAAAGAATTTTAGAAACTGTTGGGCCCTAGATCTTTATTTTGCAGCTACAAAGCGATAGCTCAGAGGTCTAAGCAACTGCCCGGCAAGTGCAGCCAGCTACAAACCCAGGCGTGTTGGTCCATCCCTGTGATCCCAGCACCGGAGAGGCTGAGCAGGTGGATCACCGTGAGTCCCAGCTGCATAGCAAGACCCTGTACCAAATACATGCATAAATAAATAAATGACTTTTAAAAATTAAGAATATGCATTTTTTCCCACCTTGCCTAAACAAAGAATGCTATTTTTTTGTTGTTCTTTCTAAACAGCTTCTAGTTTAGTGTTTTCTAACCTGCGGGAACCCAAACAACTTGCATCAGAACCACCTCTGAGGCTTCTTGAAGGTGTGACTCCCCACCCCCACCCTGAGACTGTGCATCCGAAGTTCCCCAGTGGGGCCTGAAGGGTGGCCCGTTTGATCATGCACATGGCCGGCCGGATGACTCTTGCACCCACTGAGCTTTAAAGCTGCTCTTCTAGAAGGATTCCTGTTCTGAGAGAGGTGCTGCAGGTAGGACTGTTGTGGGCTGAAAAAAAGAGATCCAAACTTCTGTGAATTACTATTTAAAAATCTGTATAGGTGCTATAATAAACAAATTGCAAATGCACCTTGCATTATTGCCAAATCTACAGTTTTTTTTTTTGTTTTTGTTTTTTTTTTTGTTAAACATTGGTGCTTCCCAATCAGGTGGGGCTATACGTACGGAGTCTTTCCTGAGTTGGGGCAGTGAAATGTTCTACAATTCACGCTGGGGTCTCAGGTCCGCTAAAGTTGTCTGGCCAAGGCGGGCAGAGGCTGAGAGAGCTTCTTCATCTGCACCCTGAGCCCCTGGGGGTAGTGGGGTGTCTCGACACTGGACGAGACACAGGGAAAGGTGTTTCAGACTTTCCTGGGTTAAGGAGAGCAGTGGCCCTATGATTCACTTAGGCTTTGTTGGAAATCCAGTTTTGACTGCTTTAGAGAGAGGAAAAAAAAAAGTTTGCTGCAATTCCCTCCTTTGTCAGAGGAAGGTTCTGTGACCCAGAGAGGGAAAGGGACTTCTCTGTGCCACCCAGCCTGCCTGTGGCAGCGGAATGGGGAGCCGGAGTCCCTGGCTTGCAGTTGGGCCAGACTTGCTGCACAGAATCTGAAGGCTGTTAAAATGCAGCCCACGGCCTGAGCGAGCGGCCAAAGTCAGCTGTAAGTCAGCGCGGGGGAGGCAGTCCAAGGAGAGCTGGCGCCTTCCTCCTTGGGGCTGACCTCCCTCTCTGGCCTCGCCCTTCCCCTCCTCACTGCCTTTCCTGAGCACCTAAGCATATGTATGAAGCTGAAATCAAACGCCTGACTCGGACTTGACAGAACTGCTGAACTAAGAGCCATATAATGTCCTCTGCTGAAGGACATCCCCTTGTCAAGATAAGGCTCGGTGAAGCTCCGCAGGAAGCCAGCTTTCAGGGCGGGATCATGTATATTCATGGAGCTCCTGCCTGCCCACTGCCCCACCCCCAGGCTTCCCGCCGGCCCGCTGACCCCCTGGAGCACTGGAACGCTTGATGCTTGATGGAGCCTGCGGGGTTTGGGAATCTCAGGCTGGCCTGGCGGTGTCCCACCGGCAGGGCTCTGGAGGGTGTACGCCTGCCCTCCTTGATTTCTCTTTTGCTTTTTCTTTGCATGCTCTAGCACTGGGCACCCAACAAACACAGGCAGTGGGAGCTGCAGCCCCATGTTCAGGACAGCGCCCCCATCTCCCCAGAAAGCATCTCCTGGACCCTGCCTGGAGCTTCCTTTGCGCCTTCCTTCCAGGCCCTACACACTCCTGTGCTTTTACTGGACTTCACCCTTTGGCCTGGGGTTGCCTCCCCCCTTTTTCTTTTAAAGTCCAGCTCAGATGTCACCTCCCAGGGTCCCATGCAGGGAGCAGAAACTGTGGGTAATGTCCTGGCCCAGCTGCCACCACAGAGGACATAGGCAGGGCAGCTCACACAACAAAGTTTTCTCACAGCTGTGAAAGCTGAAGTTAGCAGTTGATTCCCTGCTCTTGCGGATGGTTGTCTTCCTCCTGTGTCTTCCCATGGTCTTTTCTCTTACTGTCTCCCATTTCTCAGGAGGGCATGAGTCATATGACTTCATTTTATCTTAATTACCTCTCTGCATCTCTCAGTAGAACATGCCAATATCTTCTCCCTGTACAAACATATTCTGAATTCTGGGTAGGGGGTGGAGTAAGACTTCAACATATAAATTTGGTAGGAAATACAGTTCAGTCCATAGCGTGGACAATAAAATTATCCCCCACGTAGCAGCTTTTATTCTGCAGGAGGCTTTATTCTGTACATGAATTCTGTGAGTCCAGGACGCCAGGGGTGGCTTGTCTCGGCCCCATATGTCTGTGGCTTTAGGTAGGGAACCTCAGAGGCTGGGGCTCGAGCCTTCCTACAGCTTTGGCCCTCAGCAGGCTGGTCTGCGCCCTGGGAAGACACCAGGACTGGGTCAGCCACTTAAAGCCCTTTCCGTGTGACTTGGCTTCACAGCCTGGTGGCTGCAGAGGTCTAAGAGAAAACACTCTAATGGACAAAGAAAAGTCTCATTGCTTTTTAGGACAGAATCCCTTCTCTAGTCCTATTGACTGGAGTTCCAGCCCACCTAGAGTCAGAGGTAACAGGTACCATCCACCTTGGAGGAGAGCATGTGGGAAGCAAGCCGTGGCAGTGGCCATTGGTCTGCAAATGCGGTCTACCAGGACTGAGGTAAACAGACCTCGAAGGGGCCCCTAGTGGTCATCATCTCAGGCTGTCCTGGAGATTCCTGCAATCAGAGGAAAGCGGTTTCCATTCTCTTTTGCCTATGTATGTGTTTGAGGGTTCAATGTCTTTAATCTTCATGTTTATGTGTTATAAAGACTGCATCTCTTGCTTGCTAACTGTTAGCTTGGGAGGTCAGTGAGAAATTCCTCCCAGAGCAAACAACACTGGGCAAGCAACATGGTTAAATACCCATGGCTCTGGAGTTCCCTGTGGATTGAACATTTAGAATCACGTATTTGTTTAATCAGCATATACTTCTCCAGTGCCTTCAGGGGGCCCAACACTGCATTTAGGAACTTATCCTTCACTTGCACAATGAAGAGTATTTGTGGATTTCGTCATTCAACAAATGGTGCCATTGTTCAGTCATTCAACAAACACCGTTACAGCATTTACCCTGGGGAAAGAAGGGACTCTCGGCTGAGGGGCCACTCTCCGGCAAATGCTGTGCTCACGATGCATCTGGCAGGATTCTAATAGCTTCGTGTGTTTCATTTTGCCCATTACGACACCATTATATTTTAAAGCTTGTCTTTCTAACTCTCCTATTTTTCTTCTAGACTACATTCCTGCTGTATGGCTCGAGCTTCTCCAACCATTAGGAAGGTATTATAGTTACTGGAGATTCATCTATCATTTTACGAGCCTCTTTCAAGAGAGGAAATAACAGGTTGTTTCAAGTGCGAAGCGACGGCTCACAAAGCCTTGCGAACAGGCGCCTTGTTCCCGGGGGATCAGCCAAGCAGTGTTTATCTTTGACACAATAAGCAAAAGATCAGAAATGATTACAACAAATGGCAGAGTAAACAATCCATCCGCAGCACAGGGCGCCTGCCCAAGTGCTGGAAATTGGATCCACACAGCTGCCAATCGCAGGCTGTGTCCTGATGGCCCCATTGCACTCCGAGGGACGTGGAGGGTGGCCTGGCCGCTCCGTCCCTGCTCCGAAAGCCTTGCCTGCTGAGGCCCAAGTGAGAATAGCCTCAAGAGGGTCTCTTGGCCAGGGCTCAGAAGGCCCCTCAGTTCTTAGGCCTTTGTCTGTTTTATCCATCACTGCCCCCTTGTTTCCCGGGATGCTGTCTGATACATCCCAGGCACTCAGCAACTCTGTTCACAGATCAGAAGCGGCATGTTTCTGGGACCGGGCCCTACCTAAGTCTCCAGCTCCAGCTCTCCCTTCTCGTTTTCCAGGAATTCCTAATTCTAGAATCTACCATCTTCATTTCTTCCTGGGTTCCTTTGCATGCTCTACCTCTGTGCTTGGAAAACTCTGCTTGACTTTCCCAGTTTGTCCACTGTGCCCTTTAGTTCTCAGCTCAGCTAGCTCTTCTTCTGAGAAGCCTTCCCTGACCGCCCAGCCCCGGGCCTACCCGTCCTGAGGCCACTTTCTTTTTCACTTTCACTTTTGTAGCCCTCATCGGTGCTCCTACTAGGATACAAGCTCCTCGAGGGCAGCAAATATTTTTTGCTGGATGGTTTCACTGCAGAAACAGGCAGCCAAATATTGCAGGTGCATTCTTCCCTTGTAGGGTGCACAGCTGCTCCAAGGAAGAGCTGCCCAGCGAGTTCTCACCAGGCTCCCATTCAAGCAATTGCCTTTTGCTGCAGAGTGTGAGTGGAAGTGGTGTGGGTCACTTCTGTACCCAGCTTTTTAAGTCAAGGGCCCAAGTCCTTTCCTCCCTCCTCAACTGGGTGCAAAGGACCTGGATGCAGAAGGGCTCTGAAGAGATGCTATGGAAGGATCTCAAATTCCCTAGTCATTGACTGAGCAAGAGTTTCCCAGGAGAGAGGACCAAAGTCCTGCACTGGACTTTGTATGAGTGTGAAGTAAACTTGTGCTACATCACTGATACTTTGGGGATGCTTGTTACAGCAGCCATCATACACGGACAAACAGGCCACTTCAGGTCAAAAAGTATTTGTTGAACGGCAAGTTTCTAGGATACAGAGGACCTGTTTCATGTCTGGGCAGCCACCCAGGCCCAGCACTTCCCAGGAGCCCATGATCTGACTGAGGGGAGTAATTTGGAAGTCAGTTCACATCATTGTTAAAAGCATCAATTTATTAGATTAAGATGGACTGAGCCTTGCACCACTGGGAAACATAAAGATTCTTTGCTCATGGATAGAAATGGCATTATTCAATGAGCATCTTAATTAAAATTGGCAAATAATGGCCTTTGACAAAGCATATTAAATAAAGTGTCATCCCTTCCGCCCCCCACGAGGACTGTTCTTCATGGCATCCCGCAGATGGCACCTTTTTCATTTGTCCCTATAGGACAGTTCTCTGGGTGGCCCTGGGACTAACTTGAATCCTCTCCCTCATTTGTTTTCCAGCACAACTAGAGCATGCTGGGGATGCAACATCCTGAGAGAAGAGGATTTCCAGAAGAGGATGTCCCTGTTGGACTCATGGAAACACAGAAACACGCTGCCCTTCAGTGCTTTCAGCTACATTGCCCCAGGGTAGAAAACCCAAGGAGCCTTCCAGAATCCCCAGCTATAGAGCTCCAAGGCAATGCACAGTCAGGACTGCACCTGCCCTGGTAGCTTCCCTGAGCCTTAGGGAGCTGACCCCCAAAGAACCTTAAGCTTTTATTGCCTCTTCCTTATTGCCTTATGTGCCATGTAACTGGTATATCTGCTGCATATAACCTGTAACCCGACAAGCTGGTAACCAGTGCCCAGTGAGCCTGTGTTGAGATTCTTTTCTTGCCATCTCTTCTGCCCAGCCAATGGTTCGGTTCTTATCTTTCAACCACCCGAGAAACCCTGAATTAGTATCCTCCTCTGTGCACTCAAATCCAGCCAACACTCACTTTTGCCGTCTCCCCATCTTCCCTACTGTAACTGTCAGGTTGTTCTAAAACCTAGAACAGACTTCACTGCTACCTGCTACATTCAGGGGGAGTCCCCTCTCCTTATCTCACATCAAGGCTCCTCTAGGGCAGTATTCTTGATTCTCTCCCTCATCTGTCTCCTATGAATCTCTCTTTTTTCATTTTATGTCTTTGGTACAGGGTCTCGCTACTCAGATCAGACTCGTAGTTATCCTCGTTTTCAGTCTCCCCAGCACTGGGATTACACGTGTGCATCACCATGCCCAGACTCGGGCACCCCAGGGACGGGGTCGGCATGGCATATGGGACCAGGGATTGAACCCTGGTCCCTGTGCTTGCCAAAGCAGTCACTTAGTCAGAGAGCTATCTCAGCAGCCCATGAGTCTCCACATTGTTTGCACAAGCTTCAAAGTTCCCCCAAGCATTACCTTTACAGAGAACTGGATTGTCCTCCTCTGAAATCCCACAGCCCCTGAGCTGTGCCTTTTTCAGAGCTCTGTATTAAAGTGAGGGTTCTTGAAGTCAGGGCCTGTAGACCAGCCCTGTGTAATAGACTTGAAAAACAATGCCAGTTAACAAGTGTGAGGATCCAGGGAGGTGAGGCGGGGAAGAGGGGATAGCCAGTGTAAGGACTGGTTGTGGAGCTATCATCCTTCAGAACGGAGTCTTAGGGCTGCTTGCCTGGGGAGTGGAAGATGTCCCCGCACATGCCCTCCCTTCCAGGGTGCACAGGTACAACCCGGGAGCTCCTGCTGGCATCTCCCTGGGACTTCAGAGAAAGCCAAGGCAGGAAGCGAGGTGCGTGTGTCATCACGTCAGATGTGGCCCTGTTGGGCTTCACCTGCAAGAAACTGGTCAAAACCTGTACAAAGCTGGCTGTGCAGCCAGTGCTAGCTGGAGCGGCAGGGCTGCTGAGATGTTTTAAAGTGATATGTGCATGATATTTAGCTTATAGTCCTCCCAGTCTATCTGCTACAACAGTGTTTATGTACTTACGGTTTTCTTTGTCTCTTGCAAGGATTCCTTGAAGGTAAAAGTTATATTCTCTCCCTAATATCCTGCCTGGGTTCTATGAATGGGAGGGCTCAATTGTGCTGAATGAAATACTCAAATGACTGTTTTTCTATGCAGAGAAAAATATATATATTGAAGGAAATTGTTCTTTCAGATGAATTACCAAAGAATGGGGGTGTGGCAGCTGTGTCCAGAGAAAATCATCGATCGTGCAATGGTGACGCTAATGCTGATAATAATAATAACTAACGTTTATGTGGTTTTCCAAGTTCCAAGAGGTCTAGATAAGTTTATTGACCCTCATAACATCCAAAGAAATTAAGCATCAGCGTTATTATTCCTACTGCACAGATGCGGAACGGAATTAGGCAGAGCCTCACGATTTGCTCAGGGTCTCTTGGTTGCAAGGAGCGGAGCTGGCACTTGGCTTCGGCGGTGGTCTAAGCTGCGCACCTGGGCCTGTGGGATCCTAGCCACTGCGCAGCTGCAGGGACTCGCCCAGCACAGGGTGGGGCTCTGCCCGTGCTCCTCCGGCTTCCCTCTTAGAATCTGGTGGAGGCAGGGGGATTTGCTGATAATTTTGCTGATAATTTAATTTTGTTAAAGCTGATAAATGCCTGCAAATGTATGCTACATTCCTATTAACTCCCATTTCTGTCCACAGGGGAAGAACAAAACACAGGGAGTTGTCTTCTAAGTGTTTCTCTTCTTGCAAACCAAAAAAGAAAAGAACATAAAGACCTAGATGACAAGCAGAAGACAAAGGCTAAAGAAAAAACACAAATAATGAGGAGATGAAAGGTTGTATCTTATTTACAAACAAAGAAACAAATAGGAACAAACTTACACGTTCACCTCCCCTGCCTTTCTCATTGTGTGATGGGAGCTGACTTGGCTGGGACCCCAGGGAACAGGTTCTCCCACCCTGTGCTGTGAATCCTTCTCGGGGTAATTTGGTGATATGGGTTAGAAGCCTTAAAAGTTCACACATGATTCGATCTGGAACAGATCCTGAAGAAATAGTCAAGGGTGTACGCAGAGATTTCATTCTAAGTGTCTTTACCAAAATATCTGTGGTAGTGAAAACATGAGAGCAACTTCAGGGTCCGGGCTGGTGGTTTCCCACAGTGAATTACCAGGCAATCATTAAATAATGTTGTGGGATATAATATTTAATGGCATCGAAAGATGGACATGATAGACTGGTGAGTGAGGACGAGCAGGTTACAAAACAGAAGAATTAGTGAAGGCGATAACACAGGAGCACAAATAAACACGAGCTGGAGCTGAGACAGCAGGGGGAAAGAGTATGAACCCTGAGTCTAGACCGTCCAAGTCCAAGCCCCAACTGTGCTAAAGACTAGCTGTGTGAGCTTGGGCTAGTGACTCACCCTCTCTGCACCTTAGTGCCCTCGGTTGGTAACTGGGGTTACACAACAGCGCCTACCGCATAAGGCAGCACATCCATCATGTCTAGAAACGTGCCTGGTATGCAGGAAGCAGACATTTTTAGTGTTGTCTGGAATCTGAGGACAAGCCTGTGGAAGGTGGAGCTCTCTTGCAGGCGAGATGGGTCAGCCTCCGAGGTGGCAGCACTTGTCTTTGCACAGTTGTTTGGGTCTTGAACAAGGAAGGGCTTCTGCAGCTGGCACAGGAGCAGGGGCAAAGAGTTTTCCCCAGGAGGCTCACAACAAGGCTTGCCCAGACTCTTGCTCTTGGCTCTGCTCCATCAAGCTGCACCAGGCCTTTGGAGGCCCCCAGCTTCCGGGCCTGGGAGGCTGCTCTTGCTTTCTGCGGCAGCTGCCCCCTGTGGCTCACCTGCTGGGCCTTTTCTTTGCCTGTCTGTGCCCTGCATTTCCTGTCATGTGGAAAGAAGCAGCCTTACCAAGCAAGTTTCAAAACAAAAGGTAAAGCTTTGTTTTAATACATACGTATACTTTTATTACATAAAACAGTTGTGTGCTTTTAATAAAAGGGTTCTGCCAAGCCAAACTTTAGGCAATACATTAATCTTACAGCATTCTTGTGTGTTAAAGTCTCCAGTGACTATTCAAGTCATGCAACTGATAATGGAGAAATGTAGCCAGGGACTGAAACATTTTGCCCAGGATGGCAGGGCAGCACCGTGCTCGGAGTTCCTGGCTCTGGACTCCAAGTAACATACCGAGGACAAGACTACAACCCTGGTACTCGGGTCAGGGAAGCAAGAGGAGGCCAGCTGGCTAGAGACGAAGATGATTGTTCTCATGAGCGGAGGTGATAGCGATGGGGGCAGAGTGAGCTTCCCATCGTCAGAGGCATGCAAGTCGAGGCTGGAGGCTTCTCCGGAATTGGCACTGCTGGATTAGTTCACTTTTGGTTTTCCTTTCAATTGCAGTGTATGATGGCTTGTTATTTTCTTTTTTAAAAGTTAGCTATTTTAACAATAAAAGATCTCAAACAAAGGAATGAAGTAAGTAATGTACTGGAAACTCATGGTGCCATCTAGATTGAAGATGTTAATGTTTTCCTATTCTTTCTATTCTTTTTTTTTTGTTTTTTTTGTTTTTTTTTTGTTTTTTTTCTATTTTTTTGGTGCAGGGTCTCCCTATGCATGCAGCCCACATTCATAGTGATCTTCCTGCTTTTTGCCTCCCATGTGCTGGGATTACAGGCGCACGCCACCACGCCCAGATTGCATCGCCGGCTCAGCGCACCCGAAGGCGGGGCTGGCGTGGCTTGGGGAACCAAGGATCGAACACTGGTCCCTGAGCTTACCTAAGCGAGCGCTTAGTCCGCTGAGCTATACCGCCGGCCCTTATTCTTTCTATTCTAAGTAAGAAAGGTTAGAGAGACAGCTAAAGCCCCAGCGTCTTCTTTCCTCTTCCAAGGTGCCCATCCAGTCTTTATTTCTTGCTAGTGCACGTCTGCTTTGCATGATTCCACTCCTTGTGGGGGACCTGGTGCATGAGTACTGCACATCTCAATTCTTTGCTCCTCCCTCCCTCCTTCTCCTTCAATCTTTTTTTTTTTTTTTTTAATGTATTTATTACAGAGTCTACAGGGTCTCACTACATAGATCAGACTCATAGTGATCCTCCTGTTTTCAGCCTCCCAAGTGCTGGGATTACAGGTGTGTGCCACCACGCCCAGTCTCAGTCGCTGTCTCAGGGTGTCCTGGGGGCCGGGGATTGAATCCAGGTTACCTTCTGCCTAAGCAGGCGCTTTAGTTCCCTGAGCTATCTGGCTGGCCCTCCATGTTTATTTGTTTGTTTGTTTATTTTTGGCAGAACCGGAGATTGAACTCAGGCCCTTGTGATTGCCAGGGAAGCGCTTATTCTACTGAGCCATCTCCCTGGCCCTCGCCCTCCATCTTTAAAAAAAAAAAAATCAAACAAACACTTTTTCATAGTATATTCATAAACAATACATAGGGTTGCCTTTTGTATTCTCAAAACTAATGCCAATAGTACTATACTGATAGTGTCTCTTTGCAACTGACGTTCTTCATTTAATGTTTTCAGGCTTAACCACGTGGATGCACAAAAATTTGGTTCATTTCAACAGCCCCACACTCGTTCATTGTTTGCGGGAACCTCACGTGATTGATTTATTCTGTCTTTGCAGACATTTTGGCTGCTTCCTAATTTTGCTTTATCATACTATCGAAGAGTAAAAAAGCTGGGTCAGATGAGGTGCACATCTTTAACTTTACCAGATGTTGGCAAGGTGCTCCTGAGAGAGCTACGCCCATTCACAGCCTCGCTCGCAGTGGAAAGTTCTGATTCCTTCCATCCTCCAAAGTCCATGATGTTATCAGTCATTTTAATTTTTGCAATCTGATAAGCATGAAAAGTTATTTCAATATTGCTTAAATTTATTGTTCTTTCCTTTCTCCCCTCCCCCTCTCTCCTCTTCCCCCCATTCTCATCTCCACTGCTTGCTCTCTGTCACGTTTCATTAACCAGGACACCCTGTCACCCTACGCTGCTCTTGGTTTTAAAAGAAATACTTCCAACGTTTGCTGTTGAATTTTGGTAAATACCTCTTACCAGGTCCTGATTTAAGAGGTTTATTAAAATCACCAATTCATATTGCAGACTTTTATCAATTGTTTTTTTAAATCAATTGACATGCTCACATAGTTTTTCTATTTTCATTTATAAATGTAATTAAAATGGTAGGGTTTTTTTGCTCTAGTCCTTTTAAAAATGAGTAAAATATTTCACATAGAATTGAAGTCCTGTATGCACTGAATAGATCCTTCCTCCTGTAGCAAACACCAGCCTAAATTCAGTGTTTACCATTCTCGTGCATATTTTCATATCACTGCTACATATGTACATATCATAAACAATGCGTGGTGTTGCTACGCATGTTTTCGGAGTTTATACAAATGGTGTCTTACTATCCGTATTCCACAAATTGCTTTTCCATTTTGATACTTAGCTCTAGTTCACAATGACACTGCATTGTGTCACAAGTGTGTGATTTATTCCTTCTTTGTTTAGAAACACTGTACTTTTAAAACATTTTAGCTACTTCAAACCATGGTACAGATAAATATCTTGAAAAAGCTTCTTCCCTGCACAATGAAAGCTGCCTCCTTGGGCCATGGGCTATAGGTCCCCCCTCCAATGTTGTTAAATGTGGCAAATTTTAACATACTCCAGAAAGTGTAATTAGAGATCTGGTTTTCCATATTCTTACCGAAGTTTGGTGTTGTCAGCCTATTAATGTTTGCTAATTTGCAGCTATAACATGATGTTGTATCACTGTTTTAACTTGAATTTCTGCAGTTTACTGGTATCTTACATAAAATAATCGTATATCTCCACATTTCTCCATTCACATTTTTACTCTTTCTCTTATTGATTTTTATTTTTTATTTTTGTATTTTAAGGAAAGGTCTACAGGGTTACAGGGTGTTCAGGGTCTCATTACTAGATCAAACTCATAGTGATCCTCCTGTTTACAGCCTCCCAAGAGCTGGGGTTACAGGTGTGGAGCACCACACCCAGTCTCAATTGGCCTCTCGGTGAGCCCCGGGGGCAGGGCCAGCACAGCAGGCCCGGGGGAGATCAAGTCCCTGGCAGGTGCTTTAATCTGGAGCTATTTGGCCCGGCCTTCTCTTAATGATTTTAAGACTGTATAGCTCAGTGGATTAAAGCTCCTGCTTAGGCAGACACAGGGGCTGGGGTTTCGATCCCAGACCTGCTGTGCCAGCCCTGCCCTTGGGGAGTGCTGAGATGGCAATTGAGGTGGAGCGCGGTGGTGCGCGTCTATAATTCCAGTGCTCGGGAGGCTGAAAACAGGACAGTCACTACAAGTCCAGTCTGTGTGGTGAGACCTTGTACTAAAATACATTAAAAAAGACTCTAAACATACTTATATATCCTGAATTTTAATCATTTATTGGTCATTACATTACAGAGATATTTAGTCTGTGACCCATCTTTTCTTCTAATCTTTTAAAATTGTGAAATGAAATCTGTAGCCAGAAAGAAGCTTATGCCACAAATATGTTCCGTATAACTACAAAACGAACACTGAGGAACCCTATTGAGTAACTGGACAAGTGGGATGTTGCCAGTTCCCCAAGCCCTTCCTGTGACCCTTTCTATAAGTGCAGTATTTATACTAGTTATTTATTTATTTTTTTGGCAGAACCAGGGATTGAACTCAGGCCCTTGCGCTTGTCAGGGAAGCACTTATTCCATTGAGCCATCTCCCTGGCCTTATACTAGTTGTTTATAAATCCTGATTTATCGATCACACTCTTGCTTTTCTATCTAGCCATCCGTGTAGACATTCTGAAGCATTGTAGGTTAGCGCGGCCTGCTTTTGAATCTCACGTAAGTGAAATCATTCCGCACTTCTTCCTTTGTGTCCTGCTTCTGTGGCTCGGTCTGTGTTCGTGAGATTAAGCCTTTGTTCTGAGGCGGGTTTCAGTTCCTCATCTTCTCTGATAGTGGACTGTTATCAAATGAACATTCCACAGTGTATTTATCTGTCCTGCTGCTGTTTTTTTTCCCCCTCTGGCTTTTCAGTAATTCAGTCAACATTACATACAATGAACAGTCTTGTTTGTGTCCCAGAGTGCACATGTGCGTGAGTTTCCCCAGGGACTGTACCTGGGAGCGGAGTTTCTCAATCATGAGGTATGCGTGCCTTCAGACTGATTAGAGACTGCCAAGCTATTTTCCAAGTGGCTGTTGTGGCTTGTTTTCTACTTTGCTTGTGATAGCTATTGCTGAACAATGTTTTAAATTAAAATCTTTTTTTTTTTTTTTTTTTTTTTTTTTTTTTTTTTTTTTTTTTTTTTTTTTTTTTTTTTTTTTTTTTTTTTTTTTTTTTTTTTTTTTTTTTTTTTTTTTTTTTTTTTTTTTTTTTTTTTTTTTTTTTTTTTTTTTTTTTTTT
>PVKA01049595.1:0-13154 GCA_004027165.1 Ctenomys sociabilis | reverse complement strand
CCAGGTATCGAACTCAGGCCCTTGTGCTTCCCAGGGAAGCACTTATTCCACTGAGCCATCTCCCTGGTGGGACAAATAAGCAGATGGCTACAAACTATAATGGGCATTGGGTTTGCAGGTAGAGAAGAGGCTGTATCAGCATCAGCAGAATTGAAAGGGCCTGCAGCCGGGATTGCTGCATGCTCAGAGCAGAGTCTCAGACTTTCTGTCAGGCAGCCAGGCTGAGCAGGAAGTCATGAACTTGCCATTTGGAAAGCCAGCTTCTGGGAAATTAATTCTGACTTTAATGACCATGAACTAGAAGCAGCGGCCTAGGAGCGCACATCGGTAGCAGGCTGACAGCCCCTGCCTTCTGTCCCTGCATAGTAGCATATTCCTCTGCATGAATTTTCCTACTTCAATCAGATGCCATCTGGCCTTGCTAAAACCCAACAGGTGTCCCTTTCTGAGGCAATGCCCAAATCTTGTTTGATGTCTCTGGATGCTTGGAAACCCTTTGTAAATAGAAACATCCCAGTGCTTCTCCAAGTGCACACTGTCCGCCTAAATTCTTCAGAGGTTACAAGTACGTTGGGGACTCACCGGATACAACAGTGAGTGCTCACATGTGTACTAAGTTACGAGTACAGTCAAAGAAGTGAAGGTAAGGGAAAGTTTTTAAAGGAAAAAATGGGAGAGGGGGAAGAATTGTTTAGAACCAAAGATTCTTGCTAAAATATCAGTAACAAAGGTTAGATCAGTCCAAGATTGGACTGAGAGGAGCTAGACAGACATCCTCCCCGAAGCATTTTCCAGGTAAGATTGGCTTTCGTGCGGTGGATCTGGAGGCCTTGGGGTAGTTTTTGTCATCAGGCACAGGTACATGAGGCCTCCTCTGCATGACCGCTGCCTTCGCCTACGTGTTTATTAGTTAGGCGATGGCATGATTCCATTTTGTTCTGGATGAGTGTTACAGGTTCCAGGACTTCCTGCAGGTATCGTGCTAGATATCACTATAATCCAGGCTCCACCACGCTGCCCAAGCCGTTACCTGCAGAGTAAGCTCTGGGAGCCTGTATGTTAACCAGTCTGACCCTATGCGGACCCTCCGCACTGAAAACTCTCTGAGTTGCTTTTCCCTGTTGCTCTGTAGGACAAAACAAACACACTTCCTCGGTTTATGAGGCCGTGCCGCATATGGCCTTCAGCTGCTTATCCCCCATGAGGTAGCCAGTGCCTGGACTGCTTATCTTCTTCACCTCTCAAGTTACGGCCAAAACAAGCTCTTATCCTCCCCCTCATAGCGAGCTCCATTTCCCGCAGGACATTTGCATGTGCTCCTCTCTTACCTACAGTGATTGTTTTTTATCTGTATCATCCAGCTAACCACATACCATCACTGAGGACTGAGCTCAGGGGTCCCCTACTAGATTGGAAACCCTATTACTTCTCGTTACACTTACCATCTTTTTTCTTGCATGAATAATTAATAATTGAGTCTTGCAACAAGCCACATCTGTTCTACCTTCACCTGGTCTCTTGTTTTCTGTTTGAGTCGCAGTAACTTCACAGCTTCCTTTCCAAGTAATTACAGAAATTGCCACCTTTCAGCTGCTCTGTTTGCTGCCATATTTGCCCAAACGATCATCCTCTCTCAACAGAACTGACTTTCACGGTCTTGTTTAGAAAATCCATAGATTTATGGAAATAAATGATGATCATTCTAATGAAGACACAGAGCGTCTTTTAATTCAATAGAGTTTGCTACACAAGGCAGTGAGGCTGGAAGGGGAGAGGGAAGGTTCTCATTGGTGCTTGATTGGAAACCATTGGGCTGGAAGAGCATGAGGTGGTGAACCAGGAGCAAAGCATTTGCTTAGGAGCCAAATGTGGCTTTCTCTGGTTGCCTCTAAATTGGACGTGGCTACATGAGAAGACTGACAGTCGCTGACCCAGCTGTAGTCACTCGGGGCCAGTCGCTGCGGAGGTCATTGTTTGGCTTTCTGGGCTGGTTGTTACAGGGCTGTGCCCTAGTGCGCTCCATGTTTGTGAAGTGAGCCCACTGTGTGTGTGTTCCATCTCTCAAGCTGACAGGGGCTTCTGCTGACCACTCTGTGGCTGTCTTAGTTACTTTTCCATATTGTTAAGGCAAAATACACAACACTCAAAGTTAGAGAAGGAAAGGTTCATTGTAGACAATAGCTTGTCGGGGTTTCAGGTCATAGTTGGCTGGCTCCAAGGTAAGATGCCATGGCAGAGGGCCATGGTGGAGAAAAAAGTTCAGGGCAGGCAGAAGACAGAAAAACATCAAGCTACAAGCAACAAGCAATAAACAGTGACTCACTTCCTGTCCTTTATATCTTACTCTAGGGAAGGTAGCATTCACACCCAACGTGGGGCACCCTTAATCCTACTCAGAACTATGCCAAACCGATCAATGGATTAACTTATTAATCACGCGTCCTTAATCTTGGCATCACATGCTTTAGGTTCAGCCATCTCTGAAAAAGCTCCCTCTATGACTGCGTAAGGCTTTGGGGGGGCATCTGGACATAAACCATAACAAGTATTCTCCCTTTGCTGGATATAGAATATCTGTCATAAATTATAGGCTATGAAAGAATGAGCATATTGGACTATACTGTGACATATGGTACTCACTAAAGCTAACAATTTAGTACTTTCTCAAATAAATAGGCTTAACATAGGTATTCAGCCAAGGGATATATACAGGGGCAAGATAAGAGAAGGTGAACACTGCGTTAATCTCTAGCCCCAAGTCCTGCATTTCTAAGACCACCTTCTTCAGAAGCAATCCATTGTTTCCTGAGGTAGTGGAGCAGTGGTCACAAATTCCTCTCATCCCAATGTACACACCCCGTTTTCTCCTACCAACATGCGGCATGTATTTCCACATCCCTTGACCAACATAAGGTGGCAGAAGTATAATGTTTGAGGCCTGTCCCTAAGTGACCTTATAGCTCTTATAGTGTAAGGCAGTCAGTCCACCCCCGAGACCATGGGTGACCACGTCAAGGAAAAGTGAAGTGCCCGGGTGTGAGGGGAACCTCTGGAGTCTGAAACCCTGATAGAACCCCCAGATAGTATAGCTGCTGCAGCAGTGAGCTCTGGTAAAACCAGCCAAAGACTACCTACTCAGTCATGAGAATTAGTAGATTTTATCATTGCTTTGAACCACTGGCTTGGAGTGGCTTGTTGTCTGACAAATGATAATTAAAGCATTTCTCAAGCATGCCTTCAGGAGTAAAATATCAAAGAAACATAGATATTTATTTCAACTGTATTCTACCTTCTTCCTGAAAGCGCTAGTTATGTATTGTCCCCATTCTGAAACAGGGATATTGCAATGATTGCATAAGTCTTTGAGGGACAAATAGACACAAACAATAACAGTCTCCAAGAGTGAATTCTTTTAGAATTCTTCAAATATAAATATCATCAAAGTACAAAATCCTTGTAACTAGTACAAAGAAGCCCTAACTACATATCTTAGGAAGTGAGGGATTTCAAAGATATGTGATTACATGCAGTTAAAATTCTAATTCAGTAAGAAATGCAAGGTCTAAAGATAAGTCCCCTACCCTCATGAAAATCATCTCATCTTTTCCTCCTTTGTGCCTAAAAAAATCGCTTTTAAGTTTCCACTAGTTAGAAAAAGTAGCAAGGTAAAACAATGAATCTGCAAAATTACTGGACTTGATCCACATTGTACTGACTTTAAACTGAGTCTAAGAGAAGAGAGAGACTGTCTCTGAGTTAATAGGTGGCAGAGCAAGTGTCTAGGACATTAGACCGACAGTACAACACACTCTCAATGGATGAATCCTTGCTTAATTTATATACAAATCCTTATAAAGTACTTAGAGACCACACTAAGTGCTGCATAAATATTAACAGGTTTCTCATACTGATTCTAGGAAGCAAGTGGATTTTTTATTTTCATTTTATAGTGAAAAGAGAATATGCAAGTACAGAAATTTCAGCAACTGGCCCACGATCATTACCTCCTCTAGATTTGGCCAAGAGGCACTCTGGGTCATGGGTTTTCAAGAGTACCGCTTTTTCATCTTCTTGCCCTATCCCTCTTTGCAGAATGAGGGAACAGGGGTTTTAGCTTGCCTGATTTAGGGCTCTGTCCTTTTAGAGTCTATCTCACAGAACACAGCAAGATCCTAAGGACTGAAGAATTTCCTGCCCCTGTATCCACAAGAATGTTTTTAGGTCCTGTATAGACATTTTCCACCTTAGAAGAGAGGGCTCCACCTGACCTCAGCTTTGGGCATTCTGACTCTTGTCTTCATTTATTTCACCCTTCATTGACTTCCCCCTGGGAATTTTATGAGCTTCTCTGGACATAGTATAAATATAGATTCACAGAAACATATCTACATATTTATGAGTTACAAATCATGCTAATACATTGTCATGTAGAGTTGTATCCTCTTGCTTGGCAAATACACATTCATTATGACCCTTACCTGAGGGTAAGAGACCCTTTTCTGACATGTCTATGCCTGCAGGCCAGGGAGTAACCAGAGAGGAGCTCTTGGTGATATGGGGGTCTGGAGTATCTTGACTTGGGAAGGCCCAGGGAGTCCCCAGACAGTGTGGAGTGGATCAGCCTAAAGTGGAAAGAGACGGTAGATGGAAACTGGCTCTGTCTTCATTGCCATCTAATAAACAAGTCAAAAGCACTAACATTCTAAGTTTAAATGTAGCATCCGGGTCATAATGAATGTGTATTTGTCAAGCAAGAAGATACAACAACTCTATATGACAATGTATTGCTATGATTTTTACCTTGTAAACATTTGGATATATTTTCTATGAATCTATATTCATGCTATGTCCAGAGAAACACATGAAATTCCCAGAGAGAAGTCGGTGGAGGGCGAAATAAATGAAGACAAGTCAGAATGCACGAAGCTGAGGTCAGGCGGAGCCCTCTCTCTTAATGGAGAAAAGGAACTTCCAAATGACTTCAGTACATTTATTTATACAATCAATAAGAGGTTGATGACAGGTTAAACCTCTCTTCTAATGAGGAATAGGACATTCCTTTCCATTTGTTTGACTGGCTTGTTTCTGGTGCTCCGGGTTCTCAGGCTAGTCTTACATTAGCCCTGCATGTGTGATTGATCTAAGCTCAACCTCTCCACACAAATTTATATCATTATTTTGAGCCCATAAATACTCACTGTGACCAGTGGTATGCAGGTAGGTATTTAATAACAGCTCTATGGGATGGAGGTAAGATAGAAGGAGCCCAGATTTATAATGATTTCTATGCTATGAATAGTCCCATTATTGCTAATTCCCAGTCACCAAAAGAACAGCACTGGCAGGGAGCTGGGAGAAGATGTGCACTATCGACTCTCATGACCTGACACAGAAGTCCTGACCAATGTCACAATGAGCAGGTGTCAGAGGCACAATCTGGACCATCCCCGTGTGGCCTTAGGATTTATACACCTAACTGCTGTGCTGATCCCCAGTCCCCTTTCCCAGGGTCACACGATCAGATCCTGTGAAGTGTTGGTGTAGGTTCTTTGACAACTGGATTCTAGAGGGCCATATGCGACAATTTCAGACACAGAGAAGATTTGCTGCATGAAAGGGTAGCCACACCTGTCTTCAGTTTAAAAATATCTTGCTTGTGCTGTATTCTTGATTTTTGAGTTTATTTCAGCTTTTTGGACCTTCTACTTACTTACCACTACCTACATGTCTTGCTTCGCCCATATATTGAGTTGATCATTTTTACTTACTTTTCCCTATATCTTGACCATGACCACTGGGCTTTTAATACTGAGCTTGAGTAGTTTAAAGCTGTGAGCACTGGGTAGATTTTTTTTAAGAGTAGCGTTTTTCTAAATTAAGCGCTCACATTAGGGAGGTACACATGTACTCTATTTTTACCTTATGAAGGAATTTTATTTAAAAAATAGAGGACTCCTCTTTTAGAACATTCAGTCTTTTAAACCATGCTATGAAAAAATTAAATTGTAATGCCCAAATCACCCATCGTGGATATTGAGTTGGGATGCAAGGCCCTACGTTTTACAGGCACTAATTGGTTGTGTTCATGGTCCAACAGTTGTCTTTGAAGTCACAATACCGACTAAATGGAGCAGAGAATCAGAGTGGAATCAATGAAGCAAGCCTCAGATGGTCCCATGTGGAGGCTCTTAGAGTGGGCTGCTTCTCGAGTGTAATACTCGGATTCAGCATGTGATGCTAGGGTTAAGGGCGCCCACCGTGGACGTGGGTGGCACTGTCCAAGGCACAGGGCAAAGGGCAGCCAAAGACAGGCTCTCGTGCTGCTGCTTGCTGCCTGTTGCCTGCCTGCCACACCACGGGCTGACTCTCCTCTGCGACGTCCCTCTAACGGGCCACCCTATCCTGGCACCAGCAAATTATGGCCTGAAACCTCCGCCGACTGGAGCTGAAATGGCCTTTTCTTTCTTTACCATGTGTTGCGTATTTTGTCTTAGGAATGAAGAAAGTAGCTGGTTCATGTGCTGTTTTCCCCCAACATTAGAGGAGTCCTATCAACACCAGATAGCTATTTGGGCTTTTAGGAATGAAACATTTAATGAAAAGAATGTATTTAAAGCTTAAGAAACAAACCATAAGCTTAGGGAGAAGCGAGTATGTGGAAAAGATTGTGGGTGTGACAATTTTTGAGGCTTTTAAAATGTAGATTCTGAACTTTAGAGAATCTGGGATGGAATTCTTGCCAGTTTCAACTGAACAAGCTAACACAATGTGGGGCAGTGTTCATGGGCATTTGGGGAATGGGCTGTATTTGTGTCTTTTGTGTAAAGACGAGGTGTACTCCTGAGGCCTTTGGAGACCCAGTTCCAATCGCTGGACTCCTCTTTTGGTTGCAGTAGTTCTCAAAGTCTAATATTTGGACCAGAAATATCAGCACGACCTAGAAATATGTCAGAGTGTAAATCCCCCTCAGATCTATTTGAATTAGACACTCTGGTGATGGGGCTAGCAATATGTATTTCAACAAGTTTTCCAGGTGATTTCTTTGTGGACAAAGTTGGAGAACCATTGTGAGTATAACTGTAGATCTTAACATGCCTCCAAGAACACTGGAACCTTGGAGAGATAAGGAGAATGCTTTAAATATGAGAAATAGGAAGTGCTAATGTATCTGGGGGCTAAGGGTTACAGCATTTCTCCAAGCCAAGATATCCAGTCAGAACTTGGGGTCAACCTTGCTCTACCTGTGCAGCAGCTCATTGGTGGTTAAGTTTTGCCGCCTCCAGTTGAATTTCCTCGTAATCCACTAGATTCCCAGGCAAGGTGTCCCTCCAGGCTCCACTTGAGAACCTCCTGCATGGATGAGCCTTTCCATGCCCCTTCCTTAATTGCATGTAAAATATCTTTTAAGAAGAATGGTTCAGATTTTGTGCATTTGGCCTTTTCCCCCATCCTCTGCTTTCCTCAGCATAGTAAGCTGCATGCTAAACAGATATAAGAAGGAGAACATTAAATGCATGGAGACGTAATGTCACTAAAGAAAGCAGGAGTCCTAACCACTTTCATATTGCTTGTAATTGAGACATTGGACAAGCTTAGTGAAAAAAATTACAGACATTTAGTATCCTTAATGGTCAAACATTAATGAGTCTAGACTCCTGAGCTCCCTTAATATATTCCAAAAGCATAATGCTTAATCTAGGACCATAATGGGACTCTGGTACTAGAATATAATAAGGAAAAAATTAGTTTCAGACATTTCGAGAAGCCATGGGAGAGTACAGTATGTCTTTTCTCTTTATTTAGAGGAAACACATTGAGCTACCTAGCTGGGAGCTTCTCAATCCAACATAGCTTAGATTGTAGATGCCTTGTCCACATGGCAGCTGCTTAATATGAATTCCATTGATTCTCTCGGCATGAAGATTGTTTTCCATGGTTGGCCCATATACGGGGTAAGCTAAGTATTTCTCCAGAAAGTATACTTATAGTATAACACATATAAAATAATGTTCCCAGAAACAATGTATATCTTATGACAGATGGGGCAATTGGTAGATAAAATGCCTATCAACCCTTCATCTCTTGGTTGGCATAATCTGAGCACAGTCTTATATTGACCTTCAAAGCATGCTAATAGGGCAACTTCAGAAGCCTATGGTGGGAACTAGCTTAGTAATTAATATACCTCTATTGAATTCTTTCCCTTCTCTGAGTTAGTTTCCTACTCCTTTGCTGGTATTTTCTCAGTCTGCCTTTCAAATAAACTGCTTGTTCTTGAAATCTTCACTTAGGGTCCACTTTTGGAAGAAATAAAAACAAGGATGACATGAAAATATTCAACATAGACAGCTGAATCAGCATAAAGGATAGCTTTTATACTTTCTTAAAAACAATGGTGGCAGGTGTAGTTCAGCAAGTTCTTGTCTCCAAGACAACAAACTATAAACTTAGGGGTCATGTTCCCTTCAAATGGAAATCAACTGCCTCTGAAGTTGGCAAAATCTGCATTTGTCAAGTGATCTGCATCACTTGAGCCCTACAAGTTTTCTACAAATGAACCTATATGGTGGGCGTAGATATTTTAATATTTAAATCTTTGATCAATTTGACTGTAGTTTTGTCAGGTGAGGGCCATGGGTCTTGTTTCAGTCTTTGGCATGGAGAGAGACAGTTTTCTTCAGTACCATTTATTAAACAGCTGTCTTTCCAAACACGTTTCAGTGAACTTGTTTGATTCCTTTGTCACAGATAAGGTGGCCGAGTATTCTTTTTCACTGATTGTCAGGCTCATTTTTTGCCAATACCATGCTGATTTTGTCACCATAGCTTTGTAATATAATTTCTAGTCAGGGATTGTGATGTCCCCTGATTTGCCTTTGTTGCTCAGAATTACTTGTTTTATTCTAGGCCTCTTCTTGTTCCAGATGAATTATGGAAATATTTTCTGTAGTTTTTGGACTTTTTTTTCTTATTTTCTTGTTATCTGTGATGACAGAACCTCATTAGTAAATGAGTTTAGTAAAGTGCTAACCTCATTAGTAAAAACTAGTATCAGACTAGTTTTTCTAGGAGAGTTCATAGGTGTTCCCTTAAGAAGAGTATAAAGTTACCACTTTTTTTTGGTGGTACCAGGGATCAAACTCAGGACCTTGTGCTTGCCAGGCAAGCACTTATTCCACTGAGCTATCTTGCAGGCTGAAGTCACATCTTAACAGGTGGCTTGGTTTATATGCACTTGGTTTATGGTGTAGGATGGCTTGTAGGTAGACTAATATGATGATTCAAAGAATATCTAAGATTGCTCAGTGCACTAAAACACTTGGTTAAACCTCAAAAAAAATTTAGTGCACATAAAAGAAAGTAGATAATTGCTTTTTTGACAGTCTACATCCACAGTGTCACTAATGATTAGCAGTGAAGATAATAGAAACTTTTCAAAACCATTATTAGTAGTAATAGCAATTTTAACCAACCACTAAAGGTTGATAAACTTTCTCCAGAGACAATGAAGTTATGAAATTGTCATCTCGATCAAGAGAAGAGCTGGCAACCAAAACTGTAGGAAAAAAGCATTGAAAGAGGTGTGGTAATTAGTTAATTAATTAATTAAACCCTGTAACAGTCAGGGGTTTTCTACAGGGACGGAAATAACACAAGATGTACCAGTGTAAAAGAATGTACCAGGCTGACTTAGCACAGTCAGCCGCGGAGCTGGGGGAGGGCGCATGCAGGGGGCGCTGCACGCGGGGACTGAAGAAGGCATGCGCTTTAG
The DNA here is from genome assembly GCA_004027165.1 of Ctenomys sociabilis. NCBI lineage: Eukaryota > Metazoa > Chordata > Mammalia > Rodentia > Ctenomyidae > Ctenomys > Ctenomys sociabilis. The sequence goes on along the minus strand of PVKA01049595.1, from coordinate 3,382 downwards.
TTTGATTCTGAAGCTCACTGCAGTGTTCCATGAAAGTCTATCAGAGACCAATAGGTCCGTGATGGGAGGCTGTGCCCGCAGGCTGGTGGGCCTGCCACGCAGGGCTGACGACTACACCAGCAGGCTGAGGGGCCAGGGCAGAGGACAAAGAGTCTGCACTGGAAGCCCGGAGGCGATGTCCAGGCTGGCTGTGGAGACCAGAGCTCCTCCAAGGAAATGGAAGGCTCCACCCTTCCTCACTTCCCTTTACATCCTTTAAGGGATGCATGCTCCAGGGTGGGGCCTCCCCGTCCCAGGGTGAGCAGTTGCTGAGCCAGGTCAGTCAGGCTTTTAACTTCCCAAGTTGACACAATGTGTCAACCACTACAGGCCCTTTTGTCATTTTTGTGGAGTTCCTTATACTTGTGGTTGTCAGAGTATTTATATTTTTCACTTACCATGGCTCACCTTTTTCACTTTAAATAGGTATTTTATCTTTCCTTGAAGAGAGTCTTCTACGGCCTGAGGCTAGGGAGTTCCACGCCTGTGCCCTCTGAGGCCCTCCACCCTGAGGTTGTGCCGTAAACCAGGGTGTAGGGCCCCAACCGGCAGGTCTCTCCCCATCCCACCTGACTCACTGTCTTTCTTGTTACTTTTTTTTTTCTTGCTGCTTTTACAGAAACTCTTGTCCTCCACCATTCTCAGAATGGGCTCATTGTTGAGTTCAAGAGTTTAAACAATCCAGAAGTGCTTTCAGCTTTAAATATCTTCTATGTTCTCCTCCAGGAAATTCCTGAGCTGAGGCAGTCTTAAGGAGCTGTATACCAATTTAGAACTCGAAAGGAGAGAGAAGCTTGTGGCCAGCAGTAGAAGGGCGATAGTCAGATTAGGGAAAAGGGCCTAAATAAACTGAGTGAACTGAAACTGGGAGCTGGAGAAGCTGAAGATAAGACTCCAAGAAATTAAAGTGCAAAGGACAAGTCCCCCAGAAAACTAAGACAAGTCTCAAACAACTGGACTGTGACAGACAAAGAAACCACAAAGTATGGATTCTGGACTATGGAGGCTGGCAAACAGCTGCATGCCTGCACTGTCACTCTTCCTCCATCTTTTTCTCTGCTTTTTCACACCCCAGAAAGCTTCTCTACAATCAGGTATATCCTTGGCGTCCTCTTCACCCTCCTCCTCCAGCAAAGGCTTTTCTTTGTTCTTTCTGACAAACCACACCTAGTTACCTTCCCCACTGTCCTGTCGGATTTTTTTATTGACCTCAGGATAAGAGAACAGTAAAAGAAAATTTGTCAGTTTCAACAGTCCCATTACACCCACCTGACTGTCAGATTTACTTGTATAAACAAGTAATTAAATGATGCCTTGAGTCAAGGGACAACAGCACCTCTTTACAGGTTCTATAAGATGGCACATTTCTTTGTTATACAGACAGGCGCATTCCAAGACCCAACCAGAGGATTCCAGGGTTTCTCCATAACACTGCCGTGTGCTCACAGACGGGAACAGAAATAAACAATGAAAAGAGCTGTGAAACAAGACGTGAAAACTGGCCACCTGAAGAGATGAAGTGAAGTTTGGGACCATTTTCTAGCGATCGTACAACTGCTACAGAAGTTGGCACGGCATTTGCAATCTGGCCTATGTTTGGAGAATAGTGTGCAGTGCAGCACCAGAGGAGTCGAGGCTGAAATTCTCCCCCACTGTACATTTATGCCTCTTTCGTTCCAGCTGCCCCTGTGCCCACCTTGCTGTGAAACAGGATAATTAGCCACAGGTTTCCAAAGGAGGTGCTGATTTGCAGCTTATTTTCAGTTAGAGCTTCAGCCTAAAGATGTTTTCCTTCTCCCTGTTGCAGTAGATTTTAGAAGTGCATTCTGTTGGAATCCTTCTATTTTTATCACTCTGATTGCTTTACTTATATTGCAAATCACTGGTTTGATGTTTGGAAAATTGTCATGTTTGGGGCATCAAAGGTTTTTGCTAATGGATTGATGAATTTTAAAGTTGCTTATAAAATACTTCTAAAAATAAGACCCTTAACATTTCAAATCATCATTCATTATTTTGAAATTGTAACCTCTATCATTTATTTCAACTCTTGATGTCTAATAAACTGAAAATCAACTAGAACACCATTTGGCACTTGCCTTAATAACTAGATTTGACAAATCAGTCATCTTTAAAATTAACTTTGAACTTTTTTATTTTACAGAAAAAAAAGAGTTTCAAAACAAGCCAGTAAGACAATAACAATAATTAATCCACTGCATATTATTATCTTTGTAGTAGCTATCCAGAATGTAATTTATAGGCAAGAAATGTTGTTGAAATAATATAAGCACAAATTTTTCAATGAACTAAGAGAAACTAGCTGTATAAGTATCTTAACTATCATGCATGCATATATAAATATTTTTTCTTTTTCTTTCCTTCCTTTGCCCTTCCCCATCTCATTTTCTCTTTTCTTTTGAAAAGTTTTTTTCCCCAATTCACAGTATCTATTATACATTTTGAAACTTTTGTGCTCATTGAGCTTCTCACACTAGTGAGACGAGACAGTGTTTACTTGTGTAAGCCTGATTTGTTTCATTTATGCGTATGGTCTCTATTTGTAGCACTCCATTGCATACATAAAATAACTTTATTCATTCTTCAGTTGATGGGCATTTGAGTTGCTTCCAAGATTTAGCTATCACAAATTGTGCTGCTATAAACACGGGTGCATGCCTAATGCTGTTGGTGCATTGCTTTTAATTTCTCTGGGAAGATATACAGAAGGGGGACAGCTGGATCAAATAGGACCTTTAATCCTAGCTTTCTCAGGAATCTCCTTACTGATTTCCATGGTAGGTGCACCAGTCTGCACTCCTCCCAACGTGGAGAACAGTTTCTTCTTGCTCACAGCTCCTCCAGCATTTGTTATTGGTTGATTCTACAGGGTCTCACTACACAGATCAAGCTCATACTGATTCTCCTGTTTTCAGCCTGCCAAAGTGCTGGGATTACAGGTGCGAGTCTCAATAGCCATCTCAGCATGCCCGGGGGGGGGGGTATGCACGCCGAGGATTGAACCCTGGCCACTGTACTCTGCCAAAGAAGGTGCTTTAGTCTGCTAAGCTAAAAAAAAGTTAATCTTTTTTTTAATTTGAATGTATGGTCCTGTGTGTGTGTGTGTGTATGTGTGTGTGTGTGTGTGTGTGTGTGTGTGTGTGTGGTACCAGGCATCAAACTCATGACCTAACTTATGACCTTGTGCTTGCCAGGCAGGCAATTTTGCCACTGAGCTATCTCCCTGACTGGTTGATTTCTTTTCTTTTCTTTTCTTTTCTTTTCTTTTCTTTTCTTTTCTTTTCTTTTCTTTTCTTTTCTTTTCTTTTCTTTTCTTTTCTTT
>PVKA01049594.1:0-13156 GCA_004027165.1 Ctenomys sociabilis | reverse complement strand
GGGATGGAGCAGGACGGCGGAGTCGGCCGCGCTGTCTCTGGCCGGTCTCAGGAGCTGGGCGGGGGCGGGCGGGGCGGAGCTAGATTTTTTTAACTGATATTTTTAGTCCAAAATGAATCATTTTTTATTGGAGCATATGGAACCATAGTGAGTATACAAGAAGCAGTGAAATTTCATGTCCTGCAGAAATGCTACATCAGAGTTGTGTTTTCTTTTCTGTAACCTAGCATCACTTCCCTTCTTCTGTCCTTGTTTCTCATGCTTAGCAGGAGAATGGCGAACATTTCTCAGAATGCTATGTTTTGCTGTTTTTATAAGTAGAAGTAAATGTGCATGAAGTTGCCTGCAGCTTTAATAATTTCTTTAATGCCAGTGTTAGTGACTTTCTCATTTATCTTTCATGTTTCCCTGGCTGCATGTAGATAAGCTAATTTAGCATAACATGCCAGCCACCTGGGTTAAAAAACAGGAGTGTAGCAGGCAGGCCGGCTGTGTTCTTCACTTGTTGGCTGGAGGACAGTCATGAGCATGTGTGCTTCCATGTGTCAAGCCAGACAGTATCTGGTGGAAAAAAATGAAACAGGTAATGAGAAGCCAGTTTCCAAAGCTTGCAAATCACTGCTACCTCTCTGGGACTTTGAAGAGGGATAAAGAAAATGAAATGTGTAAATTAGAATCGAATGTACCAGAAAGTGTTGGCTTTTGCATGACATGTGGTCCAGTATTTCCTTTCATTTTGCTCTGTTGTGTGGAAAAGGGTGTGAAGATGGTGTATCTTAAAATGCTAAGGACTGAGAAGAGATTGCACTGGCAGCTCTCTCCATCCTTGGCAGCGGCTTCTGCTCTGTATTCTAGATGTAATTGCAGAGAACTGGTTTGCCTTCCAGCTATGAAAGTTATATAGGTGAGTGGAGACCCATCTAATTAGTATGCTCCATGGAGCAGCTAACTCAGAGTGAAAAAGAAAATGGTTTTAAAATGATCCCTTTTAGGGCCTAGCTTGGGTTTTCTATAATTGGATACAAATACAGAGCCCTGGAAGGGAATCGTTGTGAGACTTAGTTGGGATTATTTAATCATGGACTTCAAAAAGGCAGAATTCTGTTGGTACCATGAAACCACAGGTTTTTAAAGCATAATTGTGGTTATAGAAGAGCAAGCTCCTACCTGTGTTTCTACACCCAGTTACCAGGAGTCTAGAGTTCACTGATTCAGTTGTTGCTTTATCTGTTCTTCATTAAGATGTCACAGAGCACCTTCTTTGTGTTCAACAATGGTTTGGAGTTGAAGCTATGAAGATAGAGAGTAGCTCAGTGATTGCCTAGATTTAGGGGGAAGGGGTTGTAAGTTGATAACTCGTGAGGAGCGTGTTTTATTTTGACTGTGGTTATGACTGTACTAGTCAATATGCTAAATCTGTCAATATGTTAAAATCTACTGAATTGTACACTTTAAATTTATGAAATGTATAGTATGCAAATTTTAGTTCAATAAAAAAGAAATATGGTAAGGCCTTTGCAAATGCAATTAAAGTGTAAAGTAAGATGCAATATATAATGCAATATTGTGGCAAGACCTTTCTGCAAAATGACAGGACATCATGCATTTAGACATCTAGCCTCTAGAACTGTGAGATAGCAATATTTCTGTTGCTTTAAGCCATCCAGTTTGTGGTGAAGGTGGTCCCTGAAGTAGGATGGGGCTGCTCTGTGAACTCATTTTAATTTGAAGATATCATTAAGTTTAGAGTGCACTCAACACATCCGACCTTCTCAGTTCCACAGTGCAGCAACACAAAACACTGTGGAGCATGAGTTGCTCCTCTTTGTGACAGTGTGGTTGACTGAGAGTTGGACTCTCTGCCATTCAAAGAGCATCAGGCTTTATATCCCTAGTCCTGAAAAAGAGCAAGAGCCAAACCACCCTTATACAGTGAAAGTAACACAATTCTAGTCATCCTAAGTGGAGGACCATCTGTTGGTTTTTATAGCAGCTCTAAGAAACTGATAGAGACAGTACCATCAGGGCTAGGTATGCTGAGATGAATATATTTTCTATCCTGCTCTAGGGGATCTCCTTATGATGCGACCAAAGGCAAAAGATTCAATACCTGAAATAATTTGTGTAAAGAATTGATAGCAACTTGGTGCGGGAGGCTCCCAAAACAATGTTTGAAGAAAGATGCATTTTTGAGATGAATTGGTAAAGATGAATTGGTAAAGACACTCAGCTAATATTTTGCAGGGTACAATGTAGTGGCTCCAGAGGTGAAATCCTGTCCTGGAGACAAGCGGGGTAATTAGGGGCAACCAATCAGGAGCAGTGTGTCTTTGGTATGAGATAGACTTGAGCAGAAATTACAATGAAGGTTTTCTTATCTGTGATGACAAAACTAGTGAAGATGGTGTTAATGATGAGATATATTACCATTAGCTACATTCCTGTGGGATAACAGACCTTTTTTTTTTGCTACTAAAATACTATTTTATTTAATTATCTTAGCAAATTTATACAGTAACTGTTACCGTTGACATTGCATGAATGAAGAAGTTATCTAATAGTTTAAATGCCTCAGTAAAGTCTTCACAATTTCTAAATAGAAATATTCATGATAATCTTTTATATGCTCTATGGTTTGTATCTTTTCAAAATTATAAATTTGACCAAAACCAAAATCGCAGTGTTCTGCATCTGGTTTATGTTCTTGAGTTGATGGTAGATTTCACTTTGTACATAAATTATCTCAGCTCTTGGTATGAAGTTCTGCTGCATGGAATCCTATCCAGTCACTTCCAGGACTATGCCCATTCATCTGTATCAACCCATTCAAAACATGTGACAGGCTGTGTGCTAGCTGCTGTATGCCAGATGACACTATGCATCCCGTTGCCTTTACCACATCAGGTATTTGGCTGATTCCTGTTTTCTCCTGTGGGGATGGATCCTGGCTTTGAATTCCACTTGCTATTAAGCCCTGGATGTCAACCAGATGTGCTTTTCACATCCCTAGAATCTATCAGCCATCTGTGGAAAGTGAAGCCACTTATTCTCCTGTACATATGTAGCACATTTCTTTTCTTATTTTCCAATTTGCTTAGATTATGAAAAGGGATTGGTAGTGTATATACATTTTAGGGATTAGGACACGTTCTGTGGTATCTAGTCATACACAAGCTTGTGAAATGTTAGAACAGCAAAAATAATCTGCATCCCTCCTAGCTTTTTGAGGTTTTACAAAGTTAACAGCTAATTGAAAAGTTGCTGCAGCCTAGTAGAGCCTAGGGGACATGATGATTAAAATGGGCTGTGGACTCTGGCTGGGTCCTAGGAAAGGACATTAAATGAAGACAGGAAATCTGGAGATAGTATAGACTTTAGTTCATAGTAATGTGTTTATGAGGGTTTTTTCCTTGCGATAGACAGACTGTCCTCACATAACATACTAATAATAGAGGAAAACTGGGTAGAAGCCATATTGCGACTCTCTGTAGCCTATCTGCAATTTCTCTGTGAAAAAATTTCTCTGTGAATCTAAAATTAGGAATCCAAAGCTTAGCACATCAATGATAGTTGGAAAATACCTGTTCCATTCTATGTCCAAGGTGCCTGATATCCAGATAGACAGTGATGCCAAGCTCAACTGCTGCAAAGTAAGATATATACACAGCTACTTAGCCGAATGAGAAGAAAGACTTATACTAATGGTGTTTGGACATGATGTCTGCATGTTGTAGTCTGAATAACTACTATGAAGACAATATGCAATGTATTAATTAATTGTAACTGTCCTACTATTCTGTTTTTGAACTGTCTCATTGTTATTTCTTTCTCAATAAAATTAATCAAAAGGGGGAAAACTAAAACAAAAAAATAAAATTAGGAAAAAATTGTACGTAATTGATATAACAGCTACTTACAAGTCTCTCTGTCATTCACCCTATGATCCTCAGTTTGGATTCTTCTTGACTTTGTCAGACATTTTTCTATGATGAAGGAGTCCCATTGCATGGCTTAGGGCAGCTTGGGTTGGCAGCAGCTGAATTCTTGTCTTGTGGCATCTCTGTCAAATGTGAGAAATTGACAGATAAGAACAAATGAGGAAGGGCCCTGCCCCCAACTCACTCAGTGAAAGGTGAAAACGTGTAAGCCTTCTGCCAAGAAGCCTTGAGGAAAATTCCTCCCTGAACTAAAATTTATTGACCAACGTAATTTATTATATGTCACAGATAATCTTAAAGGCAATATCACATGGTGCATGCATCACAAAATCCCCTGAAAATATTTTCAGAAGGAATTTCCTGTTTTTCCTATTGCTTTTGAAACTGAAAATTGTTTGTGACTTTCCATGTTAAAAATTCAACATACTCCATCTAGAAAATGTAAAGGCATGGAATTAAGAAAAAAAAAGTGCTTTTGTTAAACTAAAAATCAAATATAGCTAATGCTGTATATTTATTCCAGCATAAATATATTGTGCTTTATGAAAATCTCAGTTTATTTTTGGACAATATAAATTCTGGAAATGTTTCTGAAAATGAATTATCTTATTTCATCTCTATATATGTTATTTCTTCAAATATGTTTCTTATCAGACTTGAAAAATGTTTTCTTTTTGCTTTGACTTCCTTTTTTAAAAATATATTTAGGACAGGATCTGCAGGATCCCACTGCACAGATCAGACTCATAGTGATCCTCCAGTTTTCAGCCTCCCAAGCATTGGGATTACAGGGGTGTGCCACCACACCTAGTTTCAGCCACCATCTTAGCATATCCGGGAGGTGGGACTGGCACTGCATGGGGATCTAACCCCGGTTCCCTGAGCTTGCCTAAGTAGGTGCTTTAATCTGCTGAGCTATCTGGCCGGCCCTAATGTTTTCTTTTTCATAAGCAGGGAAATGTATCTTTAGTCCATAGCTCACTTGGAATGACTTGAATCCCAGCAAGTCACTGCTATGGTGTCTTTCCTTATTTTTGTTCATCAGTGGCTGTGCTCTACAGAGTTACCCCTGGGAATGAGGGTCTTGGGGAAGAGCTCAAAGGTGCTGTCTGTAAAATGTCAAAGGGGGTAAGGGAGATTGTGTGGGGAAGCGTGAGGCATGCTGGGCATTACCAAGCATAATCTCCCAGGTAATAAGAGGAGTCTGCACGGTGGTCTTCTCTATCACCCCACCCTCCCTCACCGTTCCCTCTGCCAGCATTTTCTCAGTGTGAACAAGCTCTTTTGCCTCTGCCCTGATGTTGAATGAGAACAATCATTTGCAATATGTGTTCAACTAGGTTTTACATGAGAAGAGCTTGATAAGAAACCAGATGACCAGACAGTAGCAGAACCTGGCTGAGACGCTAAAAATGAAGGGTGATCTCTATAAGCTGCATTTGAATCTTGATTCAGGTTGGTAAGTAGCTATGCATTGCTTTGTAAACCACACCTTTTCTGTAACTCACTCTTTGGTATCTTATAGAACTACTGCATGTGTGTAGCAAAAGTTGGGGTGCCTGGCATAATGTCTGACACATACTTGCTGGGAAATAAATGTCAGTTGCTTCATATTCTTCCCCTACCTTACCTGCATTTTCCTTTGTTTTGGTCCAAACTGCACCCACCTTCTTGGTCTTTCTAATATTTTCTTTAATTGAAGTCATCAAAATAAGGAAGCAAATTCTTTTCTAAATATAATTTGGAGAGATTTCTTTGGGTTGCTGATCTTTGATTATTATGTTTTTTTGGTTTCTTTAAAGATTTACAATAAATGTGTCAATTATTTTCTGTTACATTAAATTTGCTCTAACTCCCCATTCTGCTGTCATGTGTCACAAGTTAGGGTATGCAGTTGTGGAAACCAATCTGTTTTACCATTTGACCTTGCATAGATAAAACATATTAACTGATTTACTGACTTTTTAAAATAATCAGGTTAGGTTGATATAGCATGTTTCTTTGTTTTCACTTTGTTCCTAGAATTACCAAGAAAGAAAAGAGAATAGACATCAATAAATAAAAAAGGGGAAATGACCTTTTCTAAAAACTAAGGGCAACACTCCTGAACTGAAAAATGGTTCTCAGATGCTGTTATTTATAGCTGACTGGAGTTTTCACCCAAAGCTTCAGAGTCCTAGTGGTCATGCTGCCAATTTTGAACCAAGTTTGGCCACTGAAAGATCTCCAACAGCCTTGGGCCTTTCTAGAATCTGCTTGGAGTCTGACCTACACCACATTAAAAACCAGTTTGTGTCCAGGATTACATCATACTTCTAGAGGGCTTAGGGCTCAGGGCAAGAGGCCATGAAATTTTCTTTCTTTTAAGCTATGGGCTTGGCCACCTTGTGGTATTTACATTTTTAATAGGTGATGAGAGAAGTTGCAATAGTATGTGTTCATCTTGACCCAAACAGAGGGTGACCAGTGGAGACCCTGGCCTTGCATGAATAGTTACTGTTCATGCCCTTGGACCTATTTATCACCAGTGAAGTCTGAGCTCATGTCTGCCTCCTAATACACAAAGAGTCTATAAATTCAAGTGTGGTCAAACCATTCTTTTAAATCATTAAATTATATGGTGGAATTTTATCATACAAGTCTTAGCCTTTGAAATTCATCATTTCAAAAGAAGACCATGGTTATATGTTGCTGTGAAATTACTTCCAAGTAAATATCTTACTCAGAGACAAATGGAACATTTTTTGGTGACAAAGCAGTGACAAACAGAATAAACTTTCTATTTCTTGATGCATGACAATGATTTGATCTACCATTGTGAGAATAAGGTTAGCAGTTTTATATTAATCAAGAACTAGCAGGTAGGTTATAGAAGTTTGAGGCTGTCGTGGTGGCTGGTGGATAAAACAATGAGCTGGGGAACCAGAAAAGATAGATTTATTTTCCTGATTTAAGTGTGCTTCAAACCTTTTTGCTGTTAAAGGAAAGTTCAATTTTTAAAGAATCATAAATGTACATAGGAATATACGATGAAATCTTTCCATTATTGTAGTTTCATCCTATCAGTGTACTTTCTGATTGTCTTTTAAATGTAATGCAAGGTCTTAGGTCAGAAAAATCCTGGATTTCAGAAGGAATCACAGAGCTCCCATAGGGAACTTCGCAGGTCTATACCAGTGGGGCCTGAAGCTGTCTGAAGGCCTTAGAAGGTTCAGGGTTGGGAAATCTCACTCAACCTCTGAGCTGCTCCATCTGGCATCTTCTGTCATCCTGTAGCATGGGTCCATCTTACCTAACTGCCTATTGTGGAGACAGAGCCTGGCTTAAGGTGAAAAATCAAGTGATCTACAGTACACTGAGGATTATGCTATCTGTGACTACTCAAGTATTTGCCTTGATCAGAGAAGAAAGCAATTCACTTCTGTACAGAAAGTAATAATGAGTTCAAATCACTTGGAATGGCATTTGAGTTTTTCTTCAGAATCTATCCTTATCATGATTTTGGGCGACATCATTCATTTTTCTGAAGTTATCAAGTACTTTAAAAAAAAACTAAAATCCCTGAGTCATTATTTAATTATGTCAAGCATTGTATACCCTTCTCTTAGCTTGAGGATTTTTCTTCATTTGCTGAATTTCAAATCACAGGTTTCCTTGTCTGAGAAGCCTCCCCAAACATCTTCAGCCCCTCTCCTGGCTTGGTGGGAGGTGCGACTCTACTCATCTTCTGCTGCACCTTACACAGAACAATGTACTCTCTTCTCTCCATTCTCAAGAACTTTGTTTCAATGATAAACTTCTTGAGTGCAGAGTCTTCTCCCCAGTTATATCCTAAGGGCTAAAGAGAACACTGAACACACAATAAACAGCCAATATGAAATCATGTTGGTTAACGCAGGTATTCTTACACCTGGATTGTAATACCTGGCATGATTATTTTTAATTTTATGAACAATGAATGTGGCTATCATTTTCTGTTCCTTTTGTTACTTTTGCAAAGTTTATTATCTTGTTACTCAATTAAAATGGGAATTTATTTGAGAGACACTATATAAGCATATTTTTCCCACATTGGATACAGGGTCTCATTATGCAGTTCAAGCTCATAGTGATCTTCCTGTCTCCCCAGCACTGGGATTGCAGGCATGCGCCACTATGCCTACTCTTGAGGCCAGTTCAGTGCGCCTGGGGCTTGGGTCCTTGTGTTTGCCAGGCAGGTGCTCAGACCTCCAAGTTACCTCTATCGCCCCAGCATGTTCTTTAAGAAGCTTTTTGGAAGAAAAATATTGTTCCAGAATTAGGAGGTTTTAAAGTAATGGAGAGCTTGTTTGACAAATAGAGCCTGTCATCTTAGTGGTACTTTGTGGACTGGCATTCACTGAGTGTTCTCCTTGTTTCTGTTCTGGGCCTTTTTCCTGGTTCCTCATTCCTTTCCTTCTTCCTAAACAGAGAATTCTACTTCTGCCTCTCTAGGCAGATGACCACTCTGGATTTTGTATCTGCTTTTCCAATGACCAAATATTTGCATATAGATATATTGATTTATATCTATATGGAGTATAATGTAGGGAGAGTCACCCAGAGAGAAAAATTCCTCTCAGGCTTTCACAGAGAGAAAATTGGTCAAGAAATGGTTGTGACTCATCCAGATGGCTGACACTGACAAAAGATCTACAACACTGTACATGATTCCAGTGTAAATCCTGAAGGGATTTGATTGACCTTGTCAGATACAAAAGTTATATTTTTAGTTATATAGGTCTTGCTTTATCTTGGTCTTAACCATCCAGTGGAAAAGTATAACCATGAGGTATAAAAGTAATGCCATATTAATATGCTGAGCTATAAAAGGCTCAAGTCAGCAACTTCTCACAATTGCCTGTTCTGCTGATAACCCCTACTATTATGGACTGCTGGATCATATTGGGTTATTTTGTTGAATTGAAGTATCTACAATCTTTAGACTGGTTTCAAGTGTGAAAAGGTCCTTTAATGACTTCTCCAAATACAGCTTCTCTAACTGCAGTGGAACACCCCATCTCTGAAAAAACAAAACAGAAGAGGGGGATATGTTTGGAGCCATGAAGCTAGGAAATTGATCAAATATATGTAGGTGGGACTCAACCCAGTGGCTAAACAAACAAGCTGCCTCACTCCTGAGATGAACATCCTGTCTGGTTAAGGTTTTCTATCAGTTGCTAAGCAACCTAGCATCATGTGTTACTAACTTCACAAAAGTATGAATAAAAGACATTTTTTTGTGTGGAAAAAAAATGGGGAAAGGAAAATAAAAAATATACGTATACCCTAGAGAGTTAGGATAGATGTACAACTACTTTCTCTTAGTTCACTGAGAATAAAAGTTTATACTAATATTGTTTAGACAAGATATCATGTCTTCATCTTATCTTCTGAGTAACTAATATGAAGACAGCAATATGCAATGTATTAATTATTATAAATGCCTATTAATCTGTTTTGAAACTGTTTCATCACTATTTTATCTTTTTTCTCATTAAAATGGATAAAAATTATAAAAAATTTGCATACCCTCTGAACTGAAAACCATAAGTGGCTCCCTGTTATTTATTTATTTATTTTTTTGTCTTTTTGAGACAGGGTCTCACTATGCAGTTCAGGCTGGTCTTTAGCTCACTTTGTAGCTCAGGCTGGTCTTGAACTCACAACAATCTTCCTGCCTCAGCCTCCTGAGTGCTGGGATTACAGGCCTGCGCCACCACGCTCACAGCTCCTTGTTATTTTAAAGATGATTTTCATGAAATGCCTTGGCATGGCTTCAAGTGCTCACATCACATCATCTTTTCCAGTGTCTCTTCCTCGTCACATACCACTCAATTTGTTCTAGATACTGGGATACTTTCAAGGATAAGGCATGGAATTTTCTCCATGTTCTTGCCTGCATGGGAGTGTACTTCCATGAGAATCTTTCACCTCTCATATGACTGTTATTAAAGTTTGATCTTCAATTCCCACATTCAGCACGCTCTACAGGGTCCTTCCCAAGGCTATGCTATGGATCCCTGCTGACCTGGTGTCCAAGGACTCTTTCCTTTCCTATCACAATATCCATAATATGTTTTTTTCAAAACTTGTATATTTTCTATCTATGTATTCTATGCATTATGATCATCAGAGGGTCATGCAATGTATGAAGAATATCTATAATCTTAGTGCTTGAGAGCTTTAGGTGGGAGGACTGTGGGTGTAAGGCAGCCTGAGCTACAAGAGACTGTGTAAATAGGAGAGAGACAGAGACAGAGAGAGAGAGAGACAGAGACAGAGACAGAGAGAGAGACAGAGAGACAGAGACAGAGAGAGAGAGAGAGAGAGAGAGAGAGAGAGAGAGAGAAACAAGCATGAAAAACTGAAAGAAGACCAGAAGGGAAAAATGATTGAAAGAAAGACAGAGAAGAAAGAAATAAAGAGGGTGAGAGAGGAAAAGGGAAAGAAGGAGGGGAGAAAATGCACAGAGGAAAGATCATACCATGTTTTTATATCGCTTGCATTAGTATCTTATTGCTTGGAGTATATTGCCATAAATGCATGGGTTGAGAAGCAGAAACATTCTCTCATAGTTCTAAAGGCTGAAGTCCAAAATCTGTACTGCATGCACTGAGTAGAAATAAAGAAATTTGCAGGGCTGTACTCCAAGAAGATGATGCAGGAGATAATCCTGGTCTTGAATCTTCCAGCTCCTGGTGTCTTCCATTATTTCTTGGCTCGTGGCTGCATTGTCAGACCTCTCCGCATTCTGTCTCATGTCACTGTCTTCTGTCGTGTGTCAGATCTCCCTCAGCCTCCTTCTAGTACAGACACATGTAATTGTATTTAAGTCTACCCCAGCTAGGTCAGGTCAGTCTCTGCATCTCAATATCTTAGGCACATCTGCCAAAGCTGTTTTGCTGATTGAGGCAACACTGACATTTCAGAGTTTAAGACCTGACATCTATGGAGATGATTAATTATTCAATCTACCTCATTGCTGAAATCCCAGCTCCTGTCCCAAGGTCTGACTTAGATGTTCATCTCTTCCATGATTTTATGAGAAAATTAATTTAAAATTTTAAAATACACATAACATTAAATATTTCGCTTGATTTGTCATAGTGAAAACTTTGTTGCAGGTAAATTTCTGTGGGACTCATATATAGGCCCTCTCACCTGTCATGAGAAATGGGTTTCAAATCTCATAACACTGTAAGTGAGAAGTTATGTTATGCTGATGGCAAAATTCTGCCTATTCTCTTAGGGATCAAACTCTTTCAGAAATGCAAGAATTAGAATAGAGCTCAAGAGCAATAGTAATATGGTGGTGTGTAAGGAATTTACACTGCATTGACTGAAAGATAGGAATGAGGTGTCACTCCCACCTCTGCACCCAGGATATAGTAAAACAATGGTCTGTTGGTGTAAAAGGAGATTTATAGGGCAAGAGTTGTTACTAGTTATATGAAATAATAATACTAGTGTAGATGACCTTTAACTTTCATTTCAACAGCAAAATAAAAGCATCTATGAAACACATGTTTTTATTCTACAGCATTTTTATTGCAGGAAACACAAAGCTTTTTATGTCTGTCTTCTCGCTTTTATGCTATGACTTAAGCTTTATGTTTTTCTTCCTTCTTGTCTTGGGGATGCCAATGCTGTGGAGCTTTCAATGTGTGAATCTCAGACCTGATTCCATACTAAAAACCTTCTGGTCGAGATTGGTTCACCTGGTATTGAATTTTATTGCACTCTCATATTTTAATTTTATTAGTACAACAGACTTAGAAGACATTCTCGTCCATTCTCATTTTGAAGAGAATCCATTTCAGTTTGTGTCAGATAAGCAAAGAAACAGCAAGTTTAGACTTTAGCGTTTTGAAAGGAAGACACGTGGGTTTTCCCTGAAGTCCTCAGGATTGCTGGCAGGAAGGAGAACTCTGGCCACTGAGTATTCATTCCACATCCCTTGTGTGCTGAGGATGCAGTAATCCTCGTGGGAGCCACACAACCCAGATTTCATCATTGCATCATTTGAAGTTGCTGCAGGAACAGGTTTAAAGGGTTTTATCTAGGAGATTACAGGGGAGAAAGCACCAGGGTAGGATTTCAACCAAGAGCTGCATCTTTAGGATATCAAGTCCCTCTACCTCTGCTGCCTTCAATGTAGAATTTGTAATGTAAACAGCAGTGCATGCGCACAAGGACAGCTATTCTACTCTGGGAGGTACCTAGAATAGTTACATTCATGCAGATAGAAGATAGAAGGCTCCTCATAGTCAGGCTAGAAGGGGAGGGTAGGAAGATACTGTTTAATAGAAAAAGAATTGCATTTGAGGAAGATCACAGAGCTCTGGAGACAGATGGTGTTGCTGGGTGAACAGCTTCGTGGATGTCCTTTATGCATTTGAACTGTGCATGGAAGGGGGTTGAAATGATAAATTTTATTATACATAAAAACACACTTAAATTATTATAAATATAAATATGTACAAATATTCTATATACTTAAAATATTATATGTATGTATCTACCTCCATAGTGCATAACATTATTTTTCTGTACAGTGTCAGTGGTAAACTAAGAAATTACTTATAAAGTCCAAAGACGCAATCTATAACATTTGAGACTCAGAAGAAATTAAAGAGCATTTTTTCTAGGCGAGGGAAACAAACATACACATTTATTCTGGTTGTTCTATTATTTTTATTATAAAAGCTTTCCAGAGGCAATATTTGTACTCTCAAAGGCTGGTTAAGAATCTTTCTCTCTTTTGAGAAAATAAATATTATCTTTCAATGACTGAAAATGAGAAGTATCATAAAGAGCAACATATGAATGGCTTAGAGAAAAATAAATGTGCCAAACACGGCCCAGGGTATGTGTTCTTAAACTTCATTTCAAGGGTTGGGGATATAACTCAGTGGCACAAGTGACTGCCTGGCAGGTACAATGTTCTGATTTTGATTCCCAATACACACACACACACACACACACACATGAACAAAAACAACTACATGAAAACCGTGAAAGGAGATGTCCTAGGGAATACCTTCTCACAGGGCAAGTATGGCAAATAAAGAGATGGTAGACTGAGATGTACATCAGGTAAAAACTGAGATAAAGGAGTGAATACAAAAAAAGGATGTAAATACAATGAGGTGTCTACATGCAGGTCTGTTATTTTCTTTTTCTTTTTTTTTTTTTTT
>PVKA01049593.1:0-13158 GCA_004027165.1 Ctenomys sociabilis | reverse complement strand
CACACACACACACACACACACACACACACACACACACACACACACACACACACACCCCAAATACTGCTAAGAGAAGTCTCTGAGACGTTTGGCCTTTTTCTATTCATATAGTAAATTCACTAAGCTACAATTCTCTGTATACTGCCTGCAAAGTACAATGCGTAAAAGAGGACAAAGCAACACGAATGTATATAACATTCTTATCTCAGCATGGTGCCAATGGCAGTTCTTGAAGGAACTTGGAGCCCCTTGGAGCCCATCCTTCATGTGGCTGCCAAACCACCCAGGGCAGTGCTGGAGGGGTGGAAGACACTAGGGGAAGCCAGGACCCCTGAAAGGCCCCTGTACCCACAGGAGATGTTTTTACCCATCCTCCAGGAGGCCATCCTTGGACTATGACCCCAGGCAGCTACAGAACCTCCTCCACACTTGAGCCTATCTGTGGTGGGTCCTGGACCTATCCCAGGGAGCTGCTGTAGCAGTCCAAGGCGAAAGGTGTGTACACACGTGTAAGTGGTGGAGAAAGTTTCATGGTCCACTTCTGTACCCCATGCCACCAGAAACCAGGCACTACTGGGGCCCATGCTGGACCTGAGGGGTTAAGCCATAGTGGGGGGCTGTGATACAAAGCTAAGTCTAACAAACTCACCACAGGTAAGTCAAAGATTCTTAGAAAAGAACGGCCCACATTCTCGTCTCCCACAAGAGAAAGACCACGTGGATGTGTGGGCATCTCCAATTTGCTCAGAGTGGCCACACCAACAAGCTAAAGGCAGGGGATAGATAGGATGGTCCAGGCCAACTTCTGAGAACTACTAGCACTGACCACTGAGGCCAGCAGGTGGTGCCAGAGGGCCAGAGATCTTCGGGAATGTGTCCTCCCAGAGCCTGCTTCTTCCAAGGCTGGCCTGGCATGGCACAGACTTGCTCTGAGGTTTCCTCTCACCGCAAGAACACAGGCATAGTCCTGTCCAGAACTCTAGTCTGGCAACAAGAGGCTGAATTCCAGTGCAGCTTGGCTCAAAGTGCAGTGTGACCTGGAAGCAGGTTCCTGCCCTGCAGAGCCAGGGACCCTCTGTGACAAGTGTGTGGGTAGGTTGCTGGCAACAGGGCAGCACATTCCTGCCCTGATAAGAGATGGGAGATGTGACTCATCATGGCCACTTTATGTTTCTCTATGCTTCTCCTGCCAGGACCCAAAGGACCCAGCATCAATCTTGTCATTCAGGTCAGTACCACCAGAGAAGGCAATCAGAAAATCCTGTAGCCCAGTCAAGCTGAGCTGTCCCAGTAGCCGGAGGTGGTGACGTCAGTGAGGAATGCCACCTGAGGATGCCTACAGGATGTCTGCCAAAGAAGCTGAGGTGAACGAGTCCAAGCTGCCATTATGGACTATACGAGTCACTGAGTGTTTGCCTAGCACCTTTCCCTGCCTCGCTAGACTGTAGTAGCAGGAGCAGAAGAGAAAAACTCAGCCCCAGTGAGCTTAGAATGGGTGACATGTGCTAAGTACAAACTAAAGAATGCTAAGGGGGAAATACTATGAAGAAAATTGGTTTGGAAATTGGGAGGAGGGCAATACATTAAAGCAGAAGCTTGCATAGAAGCCTGCCTTGGAAAGAAACATGAAAAGCATGCAAGGTCGTGTACAAACGCTGGAAGAATGAGACTGGTAAGACTAGCAAGGCCACCACTGTTGGTGCTCAGTGGACAGAGATGAAGAGGGATATGGGCAGAGAAGCGGGTGAGCACAGCATCAAGAGCTCTGCTAGATGTCATTCCACTGGCACCAGGAAACCTTTGGTGGTGGAGGGTAAGCAGATTGCGGTACCATCTGCCCTGGAGCGTACAGAGATCACTCTTCTGGTCATGTAGGAAAGGAGGCAGCAAACTTGTTAGGTGGTTTGGACAAGGGCAAGGGGTACTGGAGAGCCCAAGAAAGATCTAGATATGGCTGCTGTACTACACGTGGAGGACGGAGCATGAAAAGTGGTACATGCTATGAACAGGTGAACCAGGAGATGCTAGGTAGACACGGGTCTACATTAAACAGGCAGTGAGATACACAAGCTTGAGTTCAGGGAAATGCTGGCCTAGGGATACAAATTGGGGCTCTTGGGTGAATACATAGGACAAGATCACTGAGGTAGCAACGAGTTTAGAAGCCTGAGTAGAAGTCATAAAGGTACAGTAAGACTCAAATGAAGCATAGTGGCACATTAGAGAAGAAACCATTCCCGGGAATTTGTTTTGTTTGGTCATTTTGCATATCTTAGCCAAGAGGTCAAGAAGTGGTCATTCACTTCAAATGCTGGCTGTAATTTAAAACATTTCCTTGGCAATGTGAAAATCACCTTGATGAACCACTTGGATATCAACAAAGTAGTGTTGAGAACATGATAACTATGAGAAAAGACAGAGAACATATATTCTTTTGAATTTTGCTAAGAGGAACATAGAAAAGGGGCAGATACTTAAGAGGGCTGAAAGTCAGAGGTTTTTTTTTTAATGACTAAAGACACAGTGTCATGGTAGTAAGCCGATCAGACTAAACTCATGGTGACCTTCCTGCTTCAGACTCCCAAGTGCTGGGATTATAGGCATGCAACTCCACACTAGGCTTTCTTTTAAGTATTATATTGATAGGCAAAGTCATCGTGCTTAGTGTACAAAGGGGAAGTGTTGGCAACCTGAGAAGACTCTGACACGTCAGTCCTTTTGGACCAAATTCACATAGCTGTGTCCCCTTTTCTAGCCAGTTTCTACTGTACAAGTGCAGCCAACAGGCTCTGGTCAGGACACCTCAGCCTAAGCTACAACAGCTTTCCTCACACTGGCACAAGCAGCCCCAGCCCCATGGCTGACAAGTATCTAGAATCACTAGTTATGGCCAGCACTGTCCCACAAACTACACTTCTACTGTTTTTTGACCTTCTTGTCTCCTAGCCTGCTTTTATTTTATAGCCTCTTTGTCCTGTTTTTTTTTTTTTTTTTTTTTTTTTTCGGAACTAGGGATTGAACTCAGGCCCTCGTGCTTGCCAGGAAAGCACTTATACCACTGAGCTATCTCCCCAGCCCCTATGTCCTAGCTGTTTTGTACTTACCTCCACATGTGTGTTTCACAAGGTCAGGACTGAATACCACTTGGCACATAAGGCCCTATTTGAATCTGTCTCTTTTTTTGTCACTTAAAACCTGTTAGTTTTTTAAAAAATTATTTTCTCACTACGCAGCTCGGACTCAGTAATCCTGTTTTCAGCTTCCCCAGTGCTGGGATTACAGGCATGCACCACCATGATTAGATTCTGTCGTAGGCTCAGTGAGTCCTGGGGGCAGGCCAGATTGAACCCTGATCCCTGTGCTTGCCAAAATCTGCTGAGCTATCTCACCAGCTCCTGTTACTTTTTTAAAGACTCCTGGCTGACACAGAGAAGCAAATGAAAAAACCATAAAGCTGCAACAACCAAGGTCAACACACCTGGGGCCAAGAACCTCAACATTCTTTCTTCACGCACAGCTTTGACAATCAAGTCAACATGGCTCTGAGACCTTCAAAGGGCTCTTCAGTCCTTTGTATCAGGGAACTGTGATGGATAACCCAAACCATGACAGGTATACTCTGTCTAGTTACTTGGCTCAGCTAGTGCCTGGTCGTGTCTTACCCCATACACCTTACTCAAATTGAGTGACAGTCTCTTTGCCTGACTCACTGTGCTCCCCCAGGGCAGCAGCAGCTCCTTGCTACACCCTGGCCAAGAGAACTAAGTTATCCTCCTAGAATCCCATATTTCTCACCCTACAACACATACCCTTGCTTTTCTCTTCCCCGTTTGTCAGTTTTTTCCTGCCTCCATCTCTTGTTTTAGGCCAACATCTTCATCCTTGGCATCAAGATTTGAAAAGCCTTGAAATACTCAGAAAAAAACAAGAGCAGACACAAGACTTGGAATGTCAGAAATCCAGAGACTTCACTGAAGATTCTCCCACCCCACCTGAGCCCAGTTAAGAGCTGAAGCACAGCCTGGCTTCTATCAAGTTAGTGCAAGTGGGAAAGGCTTCCTGCACCTGTAAGATACTAGGATGACAAGCCTCCGTGGCTTATGAAATGAGAATCGTGCTTCCTGGAAAGCCTAGGTTCCTGGCAAACAAGCTATCTAACCACCCACCCTATATTGAAGCAATGTCCAACCCTGGCCACAAAAGGAATGAACTGGCAACTTAAATTTTGCCTCATTTAACAAACGCTTTAGTGACTTCAGGGATCCAGTGCATTTCTATTAACTATTACTGATGAAATATTTTAAGCTCAAACTGGCTGATAGAATACCAAAGATGTTAAGCTAAAAGGGAGAAAAAAGGGTAAATGTGTGGAAGTGTCTGGCACCATTTGAGTCATAGTAAGCCATATACAGTAGCACGTGTTGATAAAGATAAAACAGGAGCTGCTTCCAGAGGCAGTTTACAGTGACCATCAGAAAATTTGGTGGCACACAACCATCCTACAGAACACTGTCTGTGCTGTCCGGACGGAAGGTATCCACAACCATTAACAGTGACTATCTCATAGGAGTAAGCAGGAAGATGGCAACTTTAATCTGTTGCTTGACTTTACTATATATACTTTAAAAATTTTCCAAAGACTGAGCAAGTTGACCACTCACACAGATTAGAAGTAGGCAGCATTTGTAGGGTCATCTTTTTATTAGAATTAACTGAACACCAAAAGACAGCTGTCAAGGCTCCTGACTCCTCCTGAAGATTCTAAAGTAGAGGTCCTCAGAGGGGTGGGTAGACAGATAATGAAGGGTGGGCAGGAGATCTCATTACTATCCTTGTCAACTTAAACATCTAACTGTAATTTCCTACCTCAAGCTTATCAGAAACAATTCTGGACCCGGAGTGGTGGCGCATGCCTGTAATCCCAGCATTCAGGAGGCTGAGGCAGGAGGATTGTTGTGAGTTCCAGACCAGCCTGAGCTACAAAGTGAGCTCAAAGCCAGCCTGAACTGTATAGTGAGACCCTGTCTCAAAGACAAAAAAAAAAGAAACAATTCTGTTGTGATTCCAGGAATAGAACTCAGAGCCCTGTGCTTGCTTAGGCAGGAATTGTGCTGCTAAGCTACATACCCAGCCCAGAAACTAAAAATTTAAGTCATTCTTAGTTACAAGAGTACTGTACTACTCCAACTGGGTGTGCAGGAAAAAAATGGAGCATTTTACTTACACTTTTTAAAGTTGGAGAAGAGGGCTGGGGATTTAAGTTTGGTGGTGTAGTGCCTGCACGGTTAAGTGTGAGGTCCTAAGTTCGATTCACTGTACTTGACCCACCAAAAAATTAAAGGGGTACTCCATTATATTAATATCTCTCCTAAGGATATCATGAGTGTTCCTTTCCAGTATGTCAATCAAGGCCCACTGTGAACCTCCTTTTTTCACCCCAGAACCGGGGATTGAACTCAGGCCCTTGTGCTTGCCAGGGAAGCACTTATTCCAAGGAGCCATCACCCCAGGCCCTGTACATCCTGTTTTTGAAAGCAAAAGTTTGATAATGGTAGCATGGCTGAGTCCTTTTTCAACTCAGACTTAGGCAATTAATTTTACAAACTGATCAGAGTGAATATCGCTGAAACACAGGTCACTCACTGCCTGTGAATTCTATGAACAGGACACTTGACTTAGGCCAACACTTAGAAGGCCCAGCATGCAAACCCCCCTCACATTTTCCTAACAAGCCTGCTAGACTTGGCTTCCTGAAGCCTTAAGTCACAAACACAGGTCACTTTCTATAAACTCAACAATTCAGAGACATAACATCAAACACGTACTTCTAGAATCACTTATTTTGTACTGTGTAAATTTCTGGAGACTGAACCCAGGGACTTGACATTTTTTTTTCTTTTTGAGACAGGGTCTCACTATGCAGTTCAGGCTAACCTTAAGCTCACTTTGTAGCTCAAACTGGTCTCGAACTCACAGCAATCCTCCTGCCTCAGCCTCCCGAGTGCTGGGATTACAGGCCTGCACCACCACGCCTGGCCCCACTCCTTTTTTAAAGCTAGTATCAGTTGTGGTGAACCTATGGTATATAAGTTTTCTCCTAAGACAAAAATGTTAAGTGCAGGGGCCGGGGAGATAGCTCAGTGGAATAAGCGCTTCCCTAGCAAGCACAAGGGCCTGAGTTCAATCCCCAGTTCCACCAAGAAAAAAAAAAGGTAACTGCAGTGTTGGCACTTTATGGCAAATAAGTAGGTGTTGGGTTACAGTTTGAGCACTCACCTCTAAAAGGCTCTACGAGGTTCATCATCACCACTAACACAATGTCTGGCTAAATTGCCTAGGCTGGGCTCAAATTGCAATCCTCCCATCTCAGCCTCCTGAGCAGCTCAGCTTATGGGGATGTGCTATCATACTCAGCTTCTCTGCACATCTTTAACATATTACATGTTGTAGGCTGTCACTGTGGCTGACAGCAGAATACCAAGGAAATCCACAAATCAATTAAAAACTAAACAAGTACTTCAACAGGCTTTAAAAAAAATCCACAAGTCATCTGGTCACATACTCAGCTGTACTATATTTACTTTTTACTGGGGATAGAACTCAAGGACCTTGCACTTGGCAGGCAGGCACTATGCCACTGAGCTATATTCCTAACACCCCCCACCTGCTTCAATAAAAACTCTAGCTTTAGGTTTCTAGACTACATATTCCACAATGCACACATGGTGTATTTCACTAGCGACTGACCCTCAGCTCAAAGGTGGAAAATTCAGGCCTACCTACAAAGCTGCATCTAATATTTTAGATTCCCTGGGGCTCTCCAGATCCTCACTCCAGCCAGCACACAGACTTGGCAGGTGAGTGTGACCTCCCAGGCTGTTGGATCCTTATTCCAGATAGCACCCAGGCCAGGCCATGTGTGTGGAACTTCCTCCATCAGACAGGCCGGGTGTGGAACCCTGTGGCAGAATTCCCTGTAGAGAAGCTAGAGGCAAGATTCACCCAGCTGATCCAGGAGCAGAACATCTTGCCAGAGTGGCACAGAGGGTTCACCTCCAAAGGCTGCAACAGGAAGAAGTAGAACACACCAGCCAGACCCAAGCCACACCCACCTGGACCAGTTTGAACTTGGTAGATCCGGACCTGGTGCTAAGGTGATGATAACCCTACCAAAGCTTTATACCAAAGGTCAGAAGACATTGCTATACCAAATGACAAAAAAAAAAAAAAAAAATGGAGCAAAATGTATTCTCAGGCCCTGAGCCCACCCAGAACAAGCACAGGAAACAACAGCATATAAGAAACTGGAAATCACACACCTGCAATCACTGAAATAATAGCATATGAAGTAAAGAAACAACTGCAAAAAGCTATAGAAGAACCAAATAATTTCTGAGGGCCAGCAGTATAGCTCAGCAGACTAAGTGCAGAGGCCAGGGACCAATCCCGGTTCTGCATGCCACACCAGCCCTGCCTTCGGGTGCACTGACCAGCAATGGAGTCTAGGCGTGGTGGCATGTGCCTGTAATCGCAGCACTAGGGAGGCAGAAATCAGGAGGATCACTATGACTCTGGGCTGTGTAGTGAGACCCTGTGGGCGCGCGCGCGCGCGCGCACGCACGCACGCACGCACGCACGCACACACACACACACACACACACACACACAGAAATAATTTCTGGGGCCGGCACGCGCGCGCACACACACACACACAGAAATAATTTCTGGGGCCGGCACGCACACACACACACACACACACACACACAGAGAAATAATTTCTGGGGCCGGCCAAATAGCTCAGTGGATTAAAGCATCTGTAAGTAGGTGCAGGGACTGGGGATTCAATCCCCAGGCCTCCATGCTGGCCTCATCCCCAGGGCATACTGAGACCACAATTGAAACTGGGCATGGTGGCGTGGGACCATAATCCCAGCTCTTGGGAGGCTATAAACAGGTAGATCACTATAAGTCTGATCTAGTAGCAAGACCCTGAAACCCTGTAGACCCTTTCCTAAAATACAAGAACAAAAACAACAAAAAACCAACATCAACCCAACTAAAACTATACCCAGACATTAATCAAGATCCCAGAAATTCAGCAAAGGAACAGTATACGAAAAGGCACTAAGAGAAAAGAAGCAGATCACATTTAAAGGAAAACCCATCAGAATAACAGCAGATTTCTCTTCACAAACCATCAAATCAAAAACATGGAACAAAGTACTTAAAAGTTTTGCAAGAAAACATTCCAACCCAGACGGATATACCCTGCAAAACTCTCTTTCAAGTTTAATGGAGAAGTGAAATACTTCCATGACAAAGAACTGAAGAATTTCATGACAACAAAGCCAACCCTACACAGATTACTAAAAGATATTCTCTAGAGGGATCAAAATGACCACAACTCCACAAATGAGAAGGGAAAGAACCCACCAAATAGGACCAATGATTAAACACAGGAGAAAAACAGCTATACAATAACAATCTTCCAATTATTCTTTTGTATAGAGCAGGAAAATATTTAATTAGTATACTCTATAAATGGACTTCTGCACCCTATGGGTCATGATTCTGTCTAGGTATACTGGGTAGATACCAAGGAAATAGCAGTATCTCAGTTCCGTGACACCTGGCCACCAGTAAGCATCATGGACACTGTCCATGTCCACCACATACCAGAACTTTGTGCGATATCCTATCCCCAAATTGTTAAAAATGTTGGTCATATATTTGCCATCCCAGTATTTTTGTTTTTAGTAATTCTTTACCATCATGAAAACTTTCTAGTTGATATTTTTGTCTGTTAACCTAATTAAATACTGTAAGTACTATGAATTGATCAGATCTGTACATGATACACTACATTCTGGCCTTTTAGTTGAACTCACAATTTAATTTCAATTTCTGAATATTATTTTGAGGGGCTTGAAGGCTAACTCAATAGTTTATAAAGTGCCCGCTTGGGCAAATCCAATCAAGCACAGGGGAGCACAGTTCAATCCCCAGCCCCACATGCTGCACCAGACCCACCCTTAAGTCAGCCTGAGCACCCCCTCAAATGAATACTATTTTGAAATAATTTTGAGAATATTTAATTTTCTCAATATTATGATTTAAACTGTTTGACTTCTAATCTACTTGTAAGACATGGTGTATCTTCTCCTAGTATTAGAAACTTTAAAAAAGTGTATTTCCATCTTCCATTAACTTTATATTAGTTCTTCATCTTTTACACACATACATATGAAAAATGTATATAACCTGACATAATCAAGATTGATACTGTTTGTGGAAATCTTCAATGACCTTTTAAATGGGTTCGTCTAATACATTTTACAGTCTTGCAAAAATACTGTTTTGAGAGCTCTTTATTCTTTATCCAGGATCATACAGCAACTTTTCTTGCCTTCTGGACTATATAGTCTGTTATTTTCTACATGCTATGGATGGAGGTATTAGAATATTTCAAAAAAACCATGGAAATTATTTTACTTTTAGCTTTCAAAGGTGTTTGTCAAGTATAAAATTCTATGAGGACAGATTTTTGTTTTCAGTCCTTTGAATAAATAAGCCTAGTTTCATACCCACCTGCTTTTTTTCTAATGTGGAATGAGAAGCTATTTAATTTTGTTCTTTCATAGCTAATTTTTTCCTATGTATGTTTTAATGTTTTTTTTTGGCGGAACCAGGAATTAAACTCAGGCCCTTGCATTTGCCAGGGAAGTGCTTATTACACTGAACCATCTCCATGGCCCCCAATAATTTTTTAAATTAAGTTTTGGACAATTTCATTTTTGTGTTATCGTATGATTTTATTCATATTTCTTGTGCAAACAGTTCATTTTTCTTGGAAATGTGGTGCTACAATTTTAACTAAATTCAGAAGTTTGAAATCTATATTTATTGCCTACCCCAACTTTGAGAATTCTACGTTTCTTAATTTTGGCAGAGTGAACTATTACATGACTGATCTGTAATCTCATCCTTTTTCATGTTTATTCTTTTTTAATCTTTTTTTGCTGGAACCAGGGATTGAACTCAGGTCCTTGCATTTGCCAGGGAAGCATTTATTCTACTGAGCCATCTCCCCAGCCCTCAGTTTTTTTTTCCAGTACCGGGATTGAACTCAGGACCCTGCACTTACCAGGCAAGCACTTATTCTACTGAGCTATCTCCCAGCCCTTCATGTTTATTTCAGACAATTTTTTTGTTATATTCATTAAGTTTGTAATAATTTATAATGTGCTACCTATTATTAATCTCATGTATTCATTTCAGAATTTTTTTTTTTTTTTTTGCAAAACCAGGGATTGAACTCAGGCCCTTGCACTTGCCAGGGAAGCGCTTATTCCATTGAACCATCTCCCCAGCCTCTAGAAATATTTTTCTAAAAGTCACTGTCTATATTTTATCTTTCACATCTCAATGTTTCAATTTTTAATTTGCTATATAACGACTTTCAATAAAGTTAATGAGTTAAAAAGTATGTAAAGAAATCCAGAGCCAAGACTAAAATCAAGGCCAAAATGTGCTATTTGTAGCAGAGCCGTAAGGGGTCTCACAGAATCCTGAGATCATGAATGCCACAGCCAATGCGATTTCAAAAATTTGGACCTGTATTTCAACTAGCTGCCTTCTTTCAGGAGGCAGAGTAGATTAGGTTTGTCTTTACTCACATTATGGAAAGAGTGAAATTATCTTAAATATTTAGTGAAAGAATGCTGCAGATTGAATGTATTACAGTTTCTCCCCTAAGCCCTCTGTGTCTGTCCAACACATCCATACTCCACTGCTGTTGGGGCACACCAATACCTAGAAAGGCAGGCTCAATTCACTACCATAATCTACAGATTCACCGCACTTTTTTTTTTCACCATACTTTAAGCTTTTTCCTGACACATCTGGACATACTTGACCTTAAGGTGTGCATGACCAGAGCTATAAAGTCCAACAACGAGGCCTCATCTCCAGATCCCCAGGATCAACTGCAACACTAGAATATTCTGAAAACACTGCAAAAGCCTGAAATCCAATTAGTTCCATGTCCCTGAAGTTCAGAAGGTACCCTGCCCTCCAAGCAGAGCACATAGTATCTTTCACTTTGTTCTTCCTTGTGCTACAGAACAATCAGCACATACTCTTTTCTATCACTGATTTGCACCTTTCACATTGACTTCCATCAATGGGAATTTCAGTTGCTGGTGGCTGTAGCATTTTAAGTCCAGCACTAAGGCAAGATCAATTAGGCCTAGGTTGTACCTGAGCTGCTGAGGGCTAAACAATGCATGAGCGAGGCCCTAGTTTCTATTCCCAGCAGAAGAAAAACAAAAACAAACAAAAAATCACAAAACACAAAAATCTGCTAGATCATCTGAAAGAACATGTATGAGACTGTACACGATGGTTGCTGCTTTTCAAGAAACTCTTTAAGAATAGTAAAACAAGCCTTAAGCAGTGCTGTCCTCACCATGGTAGGCAGAAAACGGCTGGGCTGCTTTGCCTAAGTCTTGTGAGAAATATAAACCACTTATAACTTGGGTTCTAGCCATGAACTCCAGGTTCAATTCTTTTAAATTAAAAGCAGAAGTATGATGCTAGATGTGGTGGTGCGTGCCTGTGTATCTGTCAGCACTTCAGAGGATCACTGCAAGTTCAAGGCCAACCTGAACTGCACAGTGAAACCTTGCCTCAAAAAGACAAAAATAATTTAAAGCTTAAAAACTGTGACCATTTCTCGGCATTGTACTACTGGTTATAATTTCTCTTTTGCCTCTTAGCAGCTTTGTATGTTCAACTTTTAACCTCAAACATAACCTTCATTTCCCCCTCAACTTTATATACAATACACCAGTTAATAGACATTTTAACCTATTTACCAAGATACCAATGTCTGAGAGCCAACTGTGCTGTTACATTATTAACACAAAGCGATGCTTGAGATTAATACATGTAGCAAAACACATGATGCTAGATATGGTGGCGTAGGCCTGCGTACCTGTCAGCACTTAGGAGGATCACTGTAAGTTCAACCAGTGAACTATAATTAAAATAAATATGGGACCAACAGCCATACCCAAATACATCTGAAACTCTGACAAAAGCTACTGTCCTATTCACTAGAACAGCTATACCACTATGACGAAAAAGAACCAAGTTAAAAAATTCTATAAAAGGAAGAAATAAGTCAATAATATGAAAACAAGTTATATCTTTAATGAAAAACACCTTTAGTTCATGGGGGCACAACTCACCTCAAAACAGTCTATTACTAAATGTCAGTCATACTTCTAGAATACATTTGTGGTTTAACACATTCCAACTGGTTTGAGCCATTGAACCATTGGTGATTCAAGATGCTCAGCAGCAAAATTTATGAATTAAAGTCTCACTCTGAAGGTCTTGACATTCCATTTTCAGAACAACCATAACAACCATAACAATAACTAAATTTTTTCTCTTTCAAATTTTTTTTTGTATTTCTTAAGGAAGGGTCTACAGGGTGTCCGCCTGTTTACAGCCTCCCAAGAGCTGGGATTATAGGCGCGCATCACTACGTCAGGACCAGAGATCGAAGCCCCAGGCCCTATACCTGTACCTGCTTGCAGGTGCTTTAATCTGCTGAGCTATTTGGCCAGCCCTCCCTTCAGATTTATTTATTTATTTTTTTTTTTCCCAGAACCGGCGACTGAACTCAGACCCTTGCGCTTGCCAAGGAAGCACTATTCTACTGAGCCATCTCTCCCTGGCCCCTCTTCAGATTTTTGATCCTTAAATTTTTCTAAGCAACACATGGATTTCATGCAAAAATAACTGCTGGGTGTGGTGGGCACACACCTATAATCCTAGCATTCAGAAGCTGAGGCAGGAGGATCAAAAGTTTATGGCCAGCCTTGAACACAGCAAGAACATGTCTCAAAAAGAAAAAACAACTTTGACATAAATTGGTTAAAGTAATAGGGCATTACACAGGATAGTATTAAACATGAGTCATAAAAAATTTTTTACTGAAACCTACAAATCACCCATCACCATTAAATCAGTTTCCTTAAATTTGTACTAGAAAACAAGCGTCAACCCTACATATAAATTAAATACTTTCCCTAGATTCCTCCAAATAATTTAAATCAGGATCTCTAAAAGGCATAAAAACTAAGAACC
>PVKA01049592.1:0-13148 GCA_004027165.1 Ctenomys sociabilis | reverse complement strand
TATGAGAGGCAAGATCTGCACTAATGGTGGTTGGACAGGATATTATGTCGGCTTTTAGTGCTATGGTCATCCACTAGGTAAATAATTATTGAATCTTTGATATAATTCAGCTATAAAAAAACCTGTAAATATAATATCATGTATGCACCTTGTACAATACCAAAACGTTATGAAAACAGTTTGCAATGTATTAATTCATTGAATGTGTATGGTTAAGATGTCTTGAAACTGTCTGATTGACATTTTTATTTTAATAAAATAAAAATAAATAAAAAAAAGAAAGAAAAAATCATGATGTGTGTGTATAGACAGTACAGTTGGGATACATAACACTGTACTTCTACATAATCCTATGAGAGGCAAGATTTGCACTAATGGTGGTTGGACAGGATATTATGTCGGCTTCTAGTACTATGGTCATCCACTAGGAAAATAATTATTAAATTTTTTATATAATTCAGGTATAAAAAATAACATAAGTAAACAGCTACAGTCTTAATTTACTGATAAGAGACATCTGCTATAATAATGTCTGTAAGTATAATATCATGTATGCACCTTATGCGATACCCAAACATTACGAAAACAGTTTGCAATGTATTAATTTATTGAGTCTGTCTTGTAAAGATGTGTTAAAACTGCCTGATTGATATTTATACTTCAATAAAATAAAAAATAAAAAAAAATAAAAAACATTTGGATGGTCATACTGACAGATCTGTGAATGTGAAGTTACAGCGGTAAGTAGTGCCTGAGGGTGCTACTGCACTTCCCAGTAGCGAGAAGCTCAGCTATCTCAAGGATTCATCCCAGTCTTTGGGAGCTTCTGGGGAATGACAGAATAGGCTCCCTTACAGGAAAACATACTCACTGGAATAAGGTAGCTTACAGTATACATGACCTAACTATTGAAATTTCACCAGAGAAAGAAACTCTGGCTTTCAACATTATGTTTGGAATTAACGTTTTCCTGAAATAAATGTGAAAATTAAAAACAAAAAAAGTCAAGCTCTAAAATTACCTGATTTTATTTACTTACCTGAGCAAATATGAATGTGTAAGAGATCCAGGAACAACATGGTGTGTCCAGCTAAATTTGAATTTTAGATAGTCAAACAGTAATTTTGTTATGTGTTCATGTAATCACTAATTACCTATAATTTAAATGAAACTTGAGAGCTTCTAGTTTAGTCTGTTAAATCTAGTACCCTATCAACAAATTAGTAAATGTGATTAATTTAAATACTAGTTCTCAATCTCTCCAAAATCTGTGATGACTATGCCCTCTGCTAAAGAGACCTTACTTCACATTAGCTACTACCTTCTAGGTACATAAATGTTTAAATGTTGTGCACAAGTTCAGAAGTCAGACTAGACTGAACACTGTAGGCACACTTCCATCTTTGTATTGTGAGAAGGCTGGCAAATGTTAATGAAATATAAATATTATTAATCATCACAGAGCAAAGGCCTTTCAAAGAATGAAGTTCCCATAAAATAATTGCTTAAAATGAAAATTTAGAAAGGAACCCCTCACCTTGCTAGCATCCTCCACTGCTCACTTGGCGTTTATAAGTCAGTCAAGTTTTCTTTAATGACAGTCAAGTCAGCAGCCTGATATTAGTAGTCAAAATATCTAAATATTTTATTCACTCCTCCATGCTTTATCTCTCTCCCTCTCTGTCTCTATCTCCTTGCTCCCTTTCTCTATTTCCCCCTTCACTCTCTTTTATATTAATTTTATTGAGAAATAAATAGCAATGAGACAGCTTCAAAAATGATTAGTAGTATAGTTAAAATAATTAATACATAGTATATTGTTGTCTTCGTAGTAGTTATTCATTTTTTTTTTTTTTTGGCGGAACCAGGGATTGAACTGAGACCCTTGCACTTGCCAGGAAAGTGCTTATTCTACTGAGCCATTTCCCCAGCCCCGTAGTAGTTATTCATAGTACAAGATGCAGACACGATATTGTGTTTAAACACTATTAATAAAAATCTTTCATCTCATTGAACTAAGACAAAGTAGTTATATATATATATATATATATTATATATATATGTTATATATGTATGTTATATATATATATATACATATATATATGTATATATAATATATATATATGTATATATATGCTATTTTGTATATACAGATATATATTTTTCATTACAAAATGCTCCTTCATTTATATCCCCTCTTTTTTAAACTCTTGTCAGAGATGGATATTCCATTGACATTTAAATATTGTAGGTGCATGAACTCAGCAAAGTAATCCAATGTAGTTCAGTAGTCCATAATAGTAGTGGGTTATCTGCAGGACTGGCAATGTTAGAAGTTCTTGACTTGAGCCTTTCTCTCTCTCTCTCTCTCCCACTCTTTCCTTATTCCTATTTTCTTGTTTGACTGAATCTACACATCAGACAAAACCACTAACAGAATAAGCAGACCACCTATAGGATAGAACAAAGGAGATTTGCCAGCTGCTCTTTAGAAGACTGACATCTAGAATATCTATAAATAGCTCAAAGAAGTTAGCCCTCTCAAACTTGAAAAGCCCGTGCATAAATGGTCCTGTGAAATGAAAAGGCATTTCTCAGATGAAGAATTACAAATGGCTAATAAGTTCATGAAAAAATGTTCAACCCTGCTGGCCACTTGAGAAAAGCAAATGATCTGAAGGGCCTATAAATCATAAAATTTAGGAACAAAAAGACATAAAAATCAAATCCATCTCTTTTATTTTATAGATTAAAGAATGAAAAGATAATGTAGTCACAGGAGAACTTCTGTGATCAAAACCTTTCCATCGCTCTGCTGACTATAAAATAAACTTTCCAAAGTCTTAATGTGGTATAAATGTTCTCTAGGATTCTATTCCAGCCTTGCACTCAAGGGTTCTGTCTCTTCATCCCTATAGACCTGAGCCCTGACCCCTGAAACTGGCTTCTCCATGCTCTCCATGACACAAGAGGTGGCCTCTTACCCCTTGTACTCTTATTTGCATTTTTCTTATAGTAATTTTGGCAGCATAAAGTGTATCAGTTTAAGTGTCAGTGTCTTCCTTAGTCTGTATTATGAGAGCATTGGAAGCATAGTTTACTCCTGATGGAATTACTTATCAGCATTCAAGGACTACGTCTATGTGTGAAGGCAGAGCAGGAGGCCAAAGGCATTAGGAAGCAAAGAAACACTTCACATAATTAATGGCATAAACAAGGCTAGAAATTAAGCACTGTGCTTTTGTGTATCCACTCATGGAATGGAGCTAAGGATCTGCCAATATTAATGAAAAAGAGACTAATTACTTTGAGATGAAATTTGTCCTTAAAAACCAGAGTCAGCATTCTCTTGAGCCCACAGATACGATGATGACTCCACTTCAGAAATTTCATGGCTTTATTATCATCGTCTGGTCAACTAATCAATTTGATTTTATTTCTCACATAATTTCAGACATGAATATTTGGTTTGCATTTCATCGTGTGTGATTTCTATAGTATGAAATTAGGGATTAGCATTGTTCTCATTTATTTATGCACACACAGTATTTTGGAAACAGTGGATTAAGCAGAGTTCAGAAGATTATAGTCTAGGAGTCGAAGTGCCCTTACTCAGGTTGCTTCTATAGATTAATGCACTCTGATTCTTCAGTTCCCATATTAGAAATAGATTTCTAGAGTGTAACTTTCATGAAAACCCTTACCTGTCATTGCTTGCAATGTGGGATAGAAAAATACCCACATTTAACACCCAAGTCAGCAAGTGTTGAGGGCTTACTGGTACAAATTTTCTTTGGAAAGACATTTGAAACAAAATTATAAAGTGACAAATGTATGCTACTGATAGAAAATGGAATCTTTATTGTCAATAATTGAGACCCAGTTACTTAATAGGTATAAAATGATAAATTTGCCTATATGGTCTACTTTTCTGTGCAGATGCTTTATTTATATGTATATATTATAAGATCACTTGTAAAAATTAACATTAAAAAAACAAAACAATACAAAATTGAGGATTCTTTTTTTAAAAATATAGGAACACATTGGCCATCTGTCAAGTATTAATTATGTACAAGACCTGAAGCTATTAGCAGTATGTTAATTTATATCTCCTTACTCTCCAGAAATATCAGTAATATTATTACTTTCTAATTTTATAAATACAAACAAAATTAAGTGAATATACTCATCACAAAAGGATGGCAATGCATTATAATTATGTAGAAGCAATTTAGTCATTTTCCACACATACTTTGAATTCTGTTATTTTGAACATTATACTTTGAGAATATTTAATGAGGTCTAGCTTAGGCAAAGTGTGGAGGTCACCTCGATAAGTTCAAAAGAAAATGCAAGAGAGGATGACAACAGTTTACTCACTACCTCTAACAGTGTTATTCCAAATTGCTAACTATTGGTCTTTAGATACAAATGAAAAATGTG
The DNA here is from genome assembly GCA_004027165.1 of Ctenomys sociabilis. Classification (NCBI taxonomy): domain Eukaryota; kingdom Metazoa; phylum Chordata; class Mammalia; order Rodentia; family Ctenomyidae; genus Ctenomys; species Ctenomys sociabilis. The sequence continues at coordinate 8,702 of PVKA01049592.1, read as the reverse complement.
TGCCTCATGAAATGTCAGCAGATCAAGTGATGTATTTAAATAGTTTTTATTAGAACTAAACTCTTATTCTGTTAAGTAGTATGTAGATATTTGGCAATTTCATTTGTACTCTTCAAAGGCTTTTATTGTTAAATAGACCAACTAAATGAATGGAAATATTAGTTTACATTATGGTTTCATTAATTTTTTTTTCTTATTGCTAGAAATGTTTGAGAATCCAACTTCTACAGATGGCAAGGAGAAAACTCAGATGAATTGTCTCTCCACATCCAGCATTCGGCACCTTTAGCTGCTGTCCAATAAAGATGTATATTCAATTCCTGCCCTCTAAACTTGTGAATATAATTACTAAACTAAAATTATATCTTGATGGGAAAACAGCTCAGCAGTTTAAGTGCTTCCTTGGCAAGTTCAAGGTCCTGAGTTTGATCCCCAGTACCAAAAAAAAAGTTATGTTCTAGGGGCTAGAGAGATAGTTCAGTGGCATATGCACCCCCATGGCAAACAAAGGTCATGAGTTCAATCCCCAGTACCCTCCAAACATAATTATATTTATTATTAAATAATAATAATTAGCATTATCATATCTTGACTCCATTTGGTAGTTACCAGACTATATTGGAAGTCATTTTTTATTAATGCTAGGTATTGAATACAGTTTTTCAATATTTTTTAAAGTCAGTCTCTTGGCAGATGATAGATGGAAGATTGTGTATTTCTATTCATTTTATTTTATTTCCATCAAGTATTGATGTATTGAACTTTAAGTCTTAACAGAATATGAGGAATTTTTTTTAAAAAATAATAATATACATATGTTATTACACAGAAATTTAGAAATCTAACCACTTACAGCCTTGCAGCAAAACAGTCCTGTAACATCTTTTTTTCTTATATCTTTTTTTTTCATTTATTACCCATAAAAAAAGATACTTCTACTTGTGAAACAGTATGGTAATAATTGATATGTCATAATAGGAGATATGCATTTACCAGATCAGAATGACAGGTATTACAAGCATGACCCTTGCATTACACATTGCTATCTTCAGTACAGTTGCTTGGTTCACAGGTATCAGCATATAGAGATAGTCAGGTTGAGAATCTTACTATTTAACTGCTACTTTCAAAAACCTGCTGATGTTTCATGGAATCATTGTCTTGCTCATCTTCTGTGTACAAATGTATGGCTTTTTACCTCTCCTGTTTCCCAGCTTTTCTCCTTACCCTCTCCTCATTGTCCAGTTCTCAAGTTCTCAGTTTCCTTTTAGTTGTGTTATACTTTATATTTGTATTTCTTCTTTTGATTTCTTATACTAAGGAGACTATACAGTATTTGCACATGTGATCTGATTTATCTCACTTATGAGTATATCTTTGAGTGGCATCCACTTACATACAAATGCTTCAAGTTTATCATTCTTTATAGATGAGTAATACTCCATTATAGAAAAATACCACATCTTTTTCAACCATTCCTCATGTGACAGGCATCTTAGTTGTTTCCAAGATTTATTTATCACAAATTGTGCTGCTATAAACATTAGTACACATATATCACTATGATATGATATTTTCAATTCCTCTGGGAAAATTCCCTGTAAAGTCAATACTCAAAAGTCAATATCATTCCTCTACACAGATAAAAAACACACTGAGATGGAAACTATAGAAACAGTACCTTCTACAATAGCACCATGGAAAATGAAATACCTTGGAATTCACTTAACCAAAGAAGTCGAAGATCTTTTCAAGGAAAATTACAGTACTCTGAAAAAAGAGATCACAGAGGATTTCAGAAAATGGAAAGATACACCCTGCTCCTGGACAGGAAGAAGCAACATCGTGAAGATAGCCATACTCCCAAAATTGTTGCACAGATTTAATGCAATCCCTATCAAACTGCCACCAACAAACATCCCAGACCTAGAGAAATTACTCCTAAAATTTATCTGGAACCAGAAAAGACCTAGAATACTAAAGGCAATCCTGGCCAAAAAGACAAGGCAGGAGGCATTACAATTCCTGACTTGAAATTATACAAACCTACTGTGATAAAATCAACATGATGTTATAGGTTAGAAGATGCACATAAATGTGTAAGTGCTAGAAGGAGGGATACTTTGCCATGTAAGCTGCTGTTTATCTGTTGCTCCACTAATGGTTGAGAGTTCCTTTTGCCAAGGAAGAAGAATGCTGCCAAACACAGACCTTGTATTTGGATATCTGTCTTTCTAAAGTTTTTATTTAAACATTGTCATTTTAACAATAATTCCTTACTCTTGGATTATTCCAAGCCTCAAAAATCCCATTTTCTTCATGGACCATCAATTTGTATTTGGTTTTCCAGTAATTATCCTAATAGCCTGCAAAATGTGTTCCTTGTACACTCCAAAGCAGTTACGGAACAGGTAAGAAACGAATTAAGTGCAAAGCTTAGTGATAGTTCCTAAATGTTATTTATTGCTTCCTAACATATAAATTCTATTTTGAAAGAGAATTGGTCTTACAGTGATCCTGTGAATCTTGTGATACTTTTTCACATAAGTCCAAAGAGTGGTAAAATGTCAAAACCATTGTTTTTCAATTAATTTTCCACCTGATTTATTTATTCATATTAATGAAAAATGATTTTGCTGTAATCAAAGCAGCCAAAACAGCAGCATTCAAAGGAGGCTGGGATGACCTAATCGCACTGCCAACACAATCCTTTTCCCATTTCCATGCCCTACACTGCCAGTAGCCATTTAGAATGTCGAATGAGGAGTAGTGAATGAGGCATCAAGCACACTGTATCAGAGCTCCACTCTCCAGCCCACTCACACCTTCCTGATTCCTAGGTGATGGACAAGAGTCAGGCAGAATTGAGAGTGGCTGAGTATCTTGGCTTCTCTTGCTCATGGAAGAACTCAGGGACAGACAGGAAGGAGGACTGCAAGAGATTTAGTAACAGTGAGCTACTCAAATATATGAAAGAAAATACAAAGTATTTTAAACCAGTCCCTGCATTTCTCTTTTTATATACATGGGAATAAATGGCAAAGAGAGAAGATAACCCTACATGATATAGAACTCTTAGGAACATTCCCAGATGGATGACATTCTGAAACTACATGGCAACACTTAGCTAAATTACAGTTGCCACTGAATAGTAATCATTAAGGTCAATACATTCACGTAGCACTATGTGGTTTCCATACACATTACTATGTGTGCTTAAGTTGTCTTTATCAAATAGATGAAAAAAGCCTTTGTAGGGTGGTTTGCAAAAGAAAATCAAGCACATACTTTGGAGGGACTTGAAAATCAAAGATGTGTAAAGAAATTGTACAAAGAAATTGTAGAAAGAACAGTCATTTTATTTTATATCGAGAAGGAACATTCAATGCACTTTTATTATGTTTACTTATACAGTTCTCTTGGAATATAGAATTAAGTGCTACAAGCCCCATCATTCACCGCCACACATTCTTTAGCAACTCACCTTCCCACAGAGAGACCAATGCTTTAATAATATGAGTGTTTCTCCCCTCTAAGTCAGGAGAGAAATCAGTACCCAGGGAATTCTGGACTGGGTGGTGTTACACTCTTTCATATCAATTTCTACCAGCTCCTCCCATTAAAAGCCACCCTAGGAATCATCAATCTAAGACTAGCATAGTTCTCATGCAAACACATACTTCTTTTTTTGTACCATATTCTTTATTTACCAAGTCTTCTGTTTAATAGACTTTCAAAGTAGTTATTTTGCAACTTTAGAGTTAGGAAGAAAAGAAAGAACTCAGGTTTTCAAAACACTGTTGTGCTGACCACTGAACATTCATCTATCCTATTAACTTGGCTGCAATATAAGGAATATCTTCTTGAAAGGGAAAGGATTCTCCATTTTCTAGACACGGAAGGGCTCTGAGATGTGTCTGCTGTTGGCTGTTGGAGCGTTGGTCCCCATGCAGATTACAGTTATCACTGCCAATGTTTTCTTCACCACCACCACCACAGCCTTCTGGTGCCAACTCTACCTCTGTTGACTACACCTGTAGCAATTTCAGGATTTGCCAACTCTTGTAGTAGAATAAAATTGCTACCTGTAGCCACGTCTTCAAATTAAACTGCTTTGGGAAACCAGTGACAGTGTCAAAGGAATGCTAGATTGGTTCATTTTGTCAGGAATGAATCACAGCCTTAATTTATCACTATTGGTGCACTAGCTAAAACTACACAAAAAGGCCTGAAATAAATATACAAAGGCTATTCTAACTAGAAATAAACACTTTCCTTTTATTACTGGAAAACAGCTGTATGTAACAAAAGTATCCTGGAGAAAATGGGTCAAAGCTGCTCATAAGGTAGAAAAATAAGGTAAGGGGGAAAGTACACATTTACAAATTATAGAGCACAGAAAGGCCCTTGTAGAGGAGTTCTTTGTATATACGTCATGTGGATGAAAATGTGCCAGGAATTTAGGGATAAAAGTTCATTACAAATGGAGTATTCTTTACTTGAAATGCCTGAGACTAGAGGTGTCTGACTTTTATTTGTACTTTGGAATATTTGTATATACAAACTAAGATATCCAAACACAAAATTCATTGATGTTTCACATATACATATTACACATAGGCCTGAAGCTAATTTACACAATATTTTAATGATTTTGTGCATAAAAGTTTGTGTACACTGACCCACCCATTAGAAAGCACTTGTGCTGCTCTCATTGCTGTCCACTGAACAATCTGGTTATCTGGCATCGTCACCATTCTTGACTTCAAAGTCATGCACTACTGGAAAGCAATCACTTTCTTGCACTCACATGTATGCAGTTAGTAAAATAGTTGACATACCAGCAATACAAGAAAGAGAATAATACATTTAGGGTGAGCTGATAGAAGAGCTGCATCTCTATAATTCCTGTATCTGCTGTTAAACAGCATCAGTTTGCAGTCAACGCCTGTAGTGTTATGTTGTGTTGCAATGGTCACTGAACACCATTGTATTTTGCTGCATCAGATGAGAAGAAGCATTACAAGCTTGCCATGACATCGGTTGGCTCCTTTCTTGCAATGCTGACACAAGAATGAAGAATGCTGGCATTCTTCACAATGACCACTACAGTGCCCAGCTTGACTCAGAACAATTCTTGCTATTCCACCATTGGTCAATGAATGAACAACTGAAGCCTGATTCTTGGTGCTAATTTTTTTTTTTTATTGAAGAACAAATAGCAAGGAGACAGTTTCAAATCAAATTAACAGGACAGATTCAATAATTAATACACTGCAAATACGTTTCATAATGGTTTGTTGTCATACAAGGTGCATATATGACATTCTACTTATAGACACAATTAGAGCAGATGTCTCTAATCAATGAATTAAGAGAATGGACCTATATACTTTTCTTATATTTAAAGCTGAATTATAACACAGTTTCAATAATTAGTACTTTCTACCTTGTTATCTTCCTAGTGCTTGTCCATATTACTAGAAGCTGACATAATACCTTGTCCAAATTCTGTAGTGTTAATCTTGCTTCTCATAGAATTATGCAGAAGTACTGCATATTTATCCTAATGGTACATTTGTACAAACACATCATGGTTCTTCCTTTATATACCCCTTTTTCCTATATATACCTCTAGACTGTCAAAGATGGACACTCCATTTTCATTAAACCATTATAGGTGCCTGAACTCGGCAACGCAATCAAACACAGTCCAAGAGTCCACAATAATAATGAGTTATCTGAAGAAGTTGTCAACTATAGCCATTTACAGCTCAACTTATTATTATGGTCCCACTTTACATACTTCATTTTTATACTTTTCTGCTGGATAGTTAAGACCAAGATAAAGCAAAACCAAATAATAAAAAATGTAGCTTTTGTATCTGAAGAGGTCAGTTAAGTCCCTTCAGGGTTTATCTTGTAATCCTGTACCTCACTCTGTAGATCCTTTGGCTGTGTCATCCATGTGGATGAGTCACGGCCATTGCTTGACCAATTTGTTCTCTGTGAGAGGCTGAGAGAAAGTTTTCTCTCCACATGACTCTCCGCAGGCATACCATAAATCATCAATCTCCTTCCTCTGTGGCTCCATGATTTCCTTGATAAGAAAATTTGGGGCACAACTGAGTTTCATGATGTTACAGTACAGGTTCTCCTATGTCCTGAGTCTTCACTGACCTTGAAAGGCTAGGGCCAAAAAGTTAGCTGAACTTACAGCCTTTCTATTTCTCCAATATTTGATCTGTGAACTTAGGGTGTTAACAATCTGGAAGAAAAGCTGATTAGTACCCTGCAGCCTACGGCATTCAGTTTCCCCTAACTATCTGACTAAATTCTTTTTAGTTGTTGTTGTACATTTCTATTTGTATTTCTTCTTTTGACTTCTTATACTAGGGAGACCATATGATATTTGCACATGTGTGTCTGGTTTATTTCACTTATGAATATATGTTCCACTTCAATGTAAATGCTTCAAGTTTATCGTTCTTTATAGCTGAGTAATACTCCATTACATAGAAATACCACAACTTTTTCAACCATTCCTCATCTGACAGACATCTTGATTGCTTCCAAGATTTGGCTATCACAAATTGTGCCACTAAAAACATAGGTACACATATATCACTATGATATGATGTTTTCAGTTCCTCTGGGAAAATTCCCAGTGGGGGATAGCTGACTTGAATGGGATTTCCGGTCCTACAATTTTGAGAAGTCTCCACACTGATCCCCACAATGGTTGTACCAGTCTACATTCCCACCAGCAGTGGAGAAGTGTTCCCTTTTCCCTATAACCTCTCCAACATTTGTTGTTGGTTGATTTCTTTATGATAGCCATTCTTTCTGGAGTGCAATGGTATCTCAGTGTTGTTTTTATTTGCATTTCATGGATGGTTAGAAATGTGGAGCATTTTTTCATGTATTTATTCATTTCTTTAATTTCGTCCTCAGAGAAGTGTGTATTCATCTCAGATTCCCACTTCTGAACTGGGTCTTTAAATCTAAGGGCCCTGATATATCTTAGTCCTTTGTATATTCTAGAGAGCAGACCTTTGTCTAATTGCTTATTAGTTAAGATTTTTTTCAAAATTTGTGGGTTGTCTTTTCACTTTGTTGACAATTTCTTTGACATGCAGAAACTCCTCAAGAAGAGTTGATCCCACTTGTTGATTCTCTCAACTGTTTCCCGTGCAAATACATGTTTGTCCATGAACTTTTTGCCTAACCCTACATTCAAGAGTTCCTCCCACTTTCCCTTCCAGGAGATTGAAAGTTTCTGTTTTAATGTTTAGATCTTTTAATCGATTTTTAGTTTAGCTTAGTGCGTGGTGATAGAGCTGGTTCAAGTTTTAATTTTTGGCATGTAGAAAGCCAGGTTTTTGAGCACCATTTGTTAAAAGGGCTATCTTTCTTCAAGTAAGCATGTTTGGCACCTTTGTTGAAGATCAGGGTGCTGAGTGAGTTTGCTGAGGCCTCTATGTCTTTTAATATATTCCATTGATCCTCAGGTCTATTTTGTTGCCAATACCATGTTGATTTTATTACAATGGCTTTGTAGTATAATTTCAAACCAGGAATTGTAATGCCTCCTGCCTTGTCTTTGTCGGCCAGGAGTGCCTTTGCTATTCTAGGTTTTTTGTGGTTCCAAATAAATTTTAGGAACATTTTCACTAGGTCTGGGAGGTATGTTGGTGGCAGTTTGATAGGGATTGCATTAGATTTCTACAACAATTTTGGGAGTATGGCCATCTTCATAATGTTGGTTCTTCCTATCCAGGAGCAGGGAATATCTTTGCATTCTCTGAAATCTTCTATAATCTCTTGTCTTAGGCTGTTGTAATTTTCTATGAAAAGATCTTTGACTTCTTTGGTTAAGTGAATTCCAAGTTATTTCATTTTCCGTGGTGCCATTGTAAAAGGCAGTTTCTATAGTTTCCATCTCAGTGTGTTTTTTATCTGTGTAGAGGAATGCTATTGACTTTTGAGTATTGACTTTGTATCCTTCTGTGTACTGACTTTCTGTATCAATTCTAGTAGTTTCTTAATGGAATTTTTTGTGTCTTCCAAGTAAAGTATCATGTCATCTGCAAATAGTGATAATTTAACATCTTCTTTATCTATTCTTATTCCTTTGATTTCTCCCTCTTGTCTAATGGCTCTTGATAATGACTCCAGAACTAGATTGAAAAGGAAGGGTGATAGAGGACATCCTTGTATTGTACCTGATCTAAGAGTAAAATATTTCAGTTTTGCCCCATTTAGAATTTTATATTAGCTGTTGGGTTGTCATAGATGGCTATTACCAAATTGAGGTAGAGTACATCTATTCCAATTTTTTGTAGGGTTTTGAACAAGAATGAGTGTTGGACTTTGTAAGAAGCTTTTTCTGCATCAGTTGAGATGGCATTGTGGTTTTTAGATTTAAGTTTATTAATATAGTATATTACATTTATAGAATTTTGAATCTTGAACCATTCTTGCATGTCTGGGATGAATCCTACCTGGTCATGGTGTATGATCTTCTTGATGATTTGCTGTCTTCTATTTGCCAGGATTTTATTGAGGTTTTTGCATCTATGTTGATGAGAGAGATGGGCCTGTAGTTCTCTTTTTTGGTTGTGTCTTTCCCTGGTTTTGAAATCAGTATAATACTTGCCTCCAGAAAAGATTTCAGGAAGACTGCATCCTTTTCAATTTCA
>PVKA01049591.1:0-13172 GCA_004027165.1 Ctenomys sociabilis | reverse complement strand
CAAGGATGTTTTCTCTGCGTGCAGATTCTTGCTGTTGTTGCTTTAGCTTTTCTTCTGACTCCCTTAAGCCAGTTACATCATTTGAGTTAAGATCCGTGTACTTGCCCTCCAAAGCTTGAACATATGCTTCATACTGTTTCCATCTTAGAATTAACTCATCTCTTGCCATAACTTTGAAGTCAGTTTCACTCAGTCGAACTGGACACGATGGTGTCTGATTGTAATCCTAGGATTTGGAAGGTTGAGGCCAGCCAGCATCAAGCACATAAAAACACTGTCTCAAAATAATAATCTTTTTGGGAAGAGGTTCTTCGTTGGTCATTTTGAATCCGTGAAGTCCCCTGCAGGGCGCGGCCGCAGTCACTCTTGCCCGCGGCTAGGCCCTGCTGGGGGCGTAAGGTGAGGGAGGCCGCTGTCCGCGTCAGCCCGGTTGGGGCTTCGGGGCGTGAGGGAACAGCTGCAGCTCGCAAGCGCCTCCCCACCCAGCCCTGGAGTCTGGCGCGCGCCCCGCGGCCGCCAGGGCTCACCACGCTCCTTGATACAATATCTTAAAAAATACATTCAGGGCTGGGGATATAGCTCAGTGGCATAAGCATCTTCCTAATTCAGAGGCTAGGGGAAGAAGTTCAAGTATGAAAGAGCAATCTGTAGGGCTAGGGAGATAGCTCGGTAGTCTAAGCACCTGCATGGTAAGCCCCACACTGCATACTGCACTGACCCCAGAACCTGGGCACACAGGGAGGGCCCTGAAATCAGGGGTGCTCGTGCATGCCTGTGATCCCAGTGCTGCAGAGGCTGAGACAGGAGGATCACTATGAGTCTGAATGCATAGCGAGACCCTGTATCAAAAAAGTATATAAACCCTACCAAAATAAGTAGACCTGCAGAACTTATGAAAAAGTGTCTTTATAAATGACTGTCTAAAAGCAAAAAGGTATTCTAGAAGGTGTGGCTAAATATCGCCTGAATTTGGCTTTCTTTTATAATTAATGGCATAAGCTTTAGTGATATTGTTGTGGGCTCAAGCATTTGACTTTCCTTTGCTTGTGCTCCAGCTACTTTTTTGATTTGGACTTAAGAATTTTATCTTTTCCCATAATTTTATTGACGAACAAATAGCAATGAGACAGTTTCAAATCAAATTAGTAGAACCGATTCAATAATTAATACATTATATATTGTTTTCTTAGTGGTTATTTGTTGTAAAAGGTGCAGACATGATATTCTATTTCCAAACACTATTAGAGCAGATCCCTCTGTTCAATGAAATAAGACAATGTAGCTGTATACCTATCTTTTTTCTAAAGCTGATTTATAGTACAGTTTCAATAATTAATACTTTTTACATTGTTATCTTCATAGTGGTTATCCATAATACAAGAAGCAGACAGGATATCCTGCCCAAACACTATTAGTTCAAATCTTTCTTCTCATATAATTACAGGAAAGTAGTTGCATATTTATCCTAACTGTTTTGTATATACAAATACAGAATGGTCCTTTCTTTGTATAGCCCCTTTTTTGTTTAGTCCTGTCAGAAATAGGTATTCTATTGGCATTCAATTATTGTACATGCTTGAATTCAGCAAAACATTTCAACACAGTCCAGCAGTCCACAGTAGTGGTAGGTTATCCAAAGAAGTTGTTGACTAGCGTCATTTACAGCTCAACATATTATTATGGCTTTACTTTATATACCTAATTTTCATACTCTCCTGCTGGATGGTTAAGACCAAGGTAAAGCAAGACCTATGTAACAAGAAATGTAACTTTTGTATCTGATAAAGTAGTCAAGTCCCCTCAGGGTTTATCCTGTAACCCTGTACTGTACTTTGTCAGTGTCAGCCATGTGGATGACTCATGGCCATTGCATGACCAATTTGCTCTCTGTGAAAGTATGTGAGAAAAATTTCCCTCAATGTGACTCTCTTTAGGCACACTATGCATCATTGATCGCATTCCTCTGTGGCTCCATAATCTCCTTGATCAGAAAATTTGGGGCAGAACTGAGTTACATGATGTTATAGTATGGGTACTCTTATGTCCTGGGTCTTCATTGACCTTGGAAGGCTAGGGCTAAAATGTTGGCTGACTTTGCAGCCTTTGTTTTTCTCCAACTTTTGATCTGCAAACTTAGGTTGTTAACCATCCAGAAGAGAAGTTGATTATTACCCTGCAACATACGCAGTTCAGTTTACCTTATCTTTCTAAATATCAAACATCTTAGGCATAACATGGAACAGATATTTTCCATCAAATATTGATGTAATGAAGAGAGGGTAAGGAAAAAAGCTTAGAAACAGGAGAGAGACAAATCCAGATACTTTTAATGGACTCAACACATCCACCCAACATGAGTCACAAGGTCAGACAATGTGACACCTCAAAAACCGCAGGACAGAGGGCTGAAATTGGAAAGGAGGAAACTTATAAATGGCACTGTTATTAAAAATTTAACTGTTACATTTTTCCCCTTTAGAGAAAAGTGGCATAAATAGCTTCCCACATATCTTCTGAGCTCAGATAAATAGGAAACTATGAAGATGCTGACCTCAAAAAATCTGGAGCTCAGTTTTCTTTCTACAAAACTTGAACAATCGCTGAAGATGGCTAAAAGTGATTAAGCAAGGTAGAAATTTGAATTATCTCTATATGTGCTTCTACTTCTATTTCTTACTATACAATACACTTTCCTCCCTGCATACAGTGAAATGGTAATTTGAGCCCCTGTATCTCAGAGGTAGTTTTGAATAAATCCTTCTTGCTTTTTGTCCTTATATATGGCTTCCTTTCATTTGCTCAGCCTTGAGCAACCCTAAGCATATGGACCTATGTGGCTGGTAACAAGTAGACTATGGATCAGTAGATACTGAGAATTATGAAGAACTCAGCAACCAGCCATCTACTACACAGCTTGGTATAAAAATGACAAAGCATTTGTCCATCATAACTATTTCAGAATCAAATGGGAGGATGAAAATTCACAAACATTTTGAAGAAAGAATCTTGACCACAAGTGTTCAATGGAAAAGAGAGAATATCAAAGCAGACTGGAATATAAAGTAAATTTGAAGAGTTTATTTATTTAAAAAAAACCCCATACCTTGCCCCATTTAGCAATGATTTTAATTAGAAAGTCAGTCCTCACTTTGTCAACGTTTGACACCAGAAAGGAGCCCTACTTGGGAGAGGTATCAGATGGGTACAAATACTCCTGGGTACATGTGTTCCTGGGTACATGTGCTCCAGTGCATTCAGGTACCTGGCAATCCTAGTTCTAAAGTGATCAGAAAAGGACTGAAGATTAGGAGCAGCAGGGTCTGAAAGTCCCTGGGCAGTGGAGGTTCTTCCGGAGACATAACCATCAAAAGGTACTTATACCATCAGCTGCAGAAAGAATCACTTTTTTTTTTTCTTTGTCTTTTTGAAACAGGGTCTCACTATTCAGTTCACGCTAGCCTTAAGCCCACTTCGTAGCTCAGGCTGTCTCGAACTCACAACAATCCTCCTGCCTCAGCCTCCCGAGTGCTGGGATTACAGGCCTGCGCCACCACGCCTAGCTTGAAAGAATCACTTTTCTTTTCTCATTGTCTTTTTTTAAGAGCCGCTGCCACTTCCATCTGGATGGGACTTAGACCTGAGTCCGCGCGTTCTCATTCTCCTGCTTCCGGTTGAGAGCATCACCTGAGGAGTTTATTAAAAGCTTTTTTTTTTTTTTTTCCAGAATCCTGCACCCAATAACCAGATTTCCTGTTTTGTTCTAACTATGCCATAAAATAGACAATTGTAAAAAAAAACTTTAGCCCCACCCCTTTGGTCCCTCGGAATGCTCATTAAGCTACATCTATCATTAGTTCTTTTCTACTTGTATTTTTTTCTAATTCTGAGAAATAACCCTACTAAATTGCTCAAGCAGGGCTTGCACTTAGGATCCCCCTACTTTAGCCTTCCAGGTGCTGAGATCATAGATGTTTTCTCTCATGTGCATTGTTTTAGTTATTTTTTCTAAGAATTTCATTCTACTGCAGTTAGTGAAATAACTCTGTGACTTGATAAGAAATCTAAGCACACCTATAGAATGTAAGATAGAATTTTATTTATTCTAACAGATCTATCATAGAAAATCAATTTTACTTTTCAGGTGTTATAGCATAGCCAGAGATTTCCTTTCAGTTATTGTCATTCCATTTAATCTGGAATTGTATTTTTCAGTTTTGCCTTGCTCATCATAGATATGGCATAGGTGCAAAAGTCACAACTGTTCTTCTTTTCTTTTCTTTTTTTTTTTTTTTTTTTTTTTTTTTTTTTTTTTTTTTTTTTTTTTTTTTTTTTTTGGTGGTACCTGGGATTGAACTCAGGGATTGAATTTTTTGTGGTTTCCAGAGCAATTTATTTATTAAAATCTATTCAATATGCCATCAACAGTTTTCCTTTGTGTATTGTGCTGATAAATAGATACTGAGAAGATTTAACAAGTTTGTCATTTAGTAAGTCTGAATTTTCATCACATAGTATAGTGCATGGTCATCTGTTGAAGCAGATCTTTTTTTTTTTTTTTTTTTTTTTTAACAGATCTTAGTTTAAAAAAGTCATAGATACCATAAGTTCTATATAAACTGGTGGCCAGCATGTTAAGTTCCTTCGTTTTGAGTTGTAAGCCCCAGCTTCACCACAGAATAAAGAATGTATGCCAAAGAAAGTATAATCAGTCACTCATTTGAAATAGTATTGTTTCTACAATCTGAAGCTTTCTGAATGGAGGGGTTCAGTAATGCTCCAACTGTAAAAAGATTATTTAATATATTAGATTATATGGAAATTGCATAAAATGTTATTAATTTTACTCATGATAGCTACTTGCCATTCAAAATAAATAACATGTTTTTGAATCCCCAAGGACATGGTATGTGTATGCAGCCATGCTACCCTGCATTGAAGGGGGTATCAATACATATTCCAACAGAAACTGGCTTTAGGAAGTCACACTGAGAAAATGGCTTTAATCCTCATTTTAAGTATATCACATGTAGGGGAAAGTATGTTTTAATTAAATATATAACATCCCAGTGATCGTGGCAAGGTTGAAGATTAAATCTACTGTTGATGGCTATAAAAACTAGTTCATACATGACAACGAGAAGAAAAAGCAATCCCTTTAAAACAAAATTTTAAAATAAAAAATGTTCACAATGGTTTGTATCAACAGTATGCATATTATGACAACAACATGTACAGATTCAGAACACCCTAGGGCTCTCTTTATATTCTAAAGAAAACAAGCATTTACATTATTTATGGGTTGTACTGAATTTTAAAAAGATCATTTATACACTTACCCTTCTTCCACTGCTCCCAGACAAGATAAACTGTTTGGAGTATAGTTTTAACACCATCATTAAAGTTGTCTGCAAAAGGAGCAAGGAATTAAAAACAATACTTTTTCTTGGGATTAGAGTGTCTTTCATTTGCTGTTGTAACCAGCAAGTGCTATTCATGAAACCAAAAACAAAAGGAGGGATCAGACCACAAAGATCACAAAGAAGACCTTGATCTGGTGCATCAGTTGGACACATAATTTGCCAAGCCCACTCCACAGATTGAAGATCTGATGATAAACCTCCATGACAGTAGAATATTTTCTCATCCACGACGGCTGCTATTGGTTAGTTAAATAGTTAAACCAGCTGCGAACGTTTTCCATAGTTTAATGTCGTATCTTCTTTTACATTCATATTAAAATCCATAAATCCTATTGATGCTGGTACATTCATGGTTCCCATTGAAAACAACAACAACAAAAATTCTCTGGATATTTGATTTTGTAGGCCGGTAAGAAGCAGATAGTCTCAAGTGACTACTTTCCCCTGTCCACACAGTCCCCAAGACACAGATAGTTGCTTTCTGGTGGGAAACCACCATATTAAAAAAGTTGAAGCAAATCGTAGTATTGTCCATGGATATCACCACATATTTTGAGTGATGCTTCAAGTTCTAGTAGGGTAGGCTGACTCAGAAAGATCTCACGAGACTTCAAGCACAGTCCTCTGATTTCATTCTACTGTAGCTGGTTATTCTTATCTGCCTTGGATCCTTTCACTTCCAGTAGCCTTTGGATAATACTGTTTTTTTTTTTTTTTTTTTTTTTTTTTTTTTTTTTTTTTTTTTTTTTTTTTTTTTTTTTTTTTTTTTTTTTTTTTTTTTTTTTTTTTTTTTTTGAGTATATCTATAACTGCCATTGTCTCCCCACCGCCGGTCCTCCTGAAGCGGTGCCACCACCGGTTCGCGCTCGGGACTCACACCTCCTTTTCCCACACCACGAGCAAAGAGGCGGGTGGTGGCAGCAGCCTCGATGGGTCCCCCCAACGGCCAGGCTCTTCATTCTTCCTCCCCTACTGGAACCACCAGGGATTGAATTTGGGGCCTTGTGTGCTTTTCATTAAGTATAGTAATGAAAATGGACAAAATAATGGAAAAGACCATACTGACATCATAAAGCAGGATTAATGGCAAATGTTGTAGAAACTAGAGATAACAAATCTCATTCATGGGCCACAGAGATCGCTCAGTAGAATAAATGCTTCTCTGGGACATGCATGGGAGTGAGTTCAATCCCCAGTTCCGCCAAAAAAACCCAAAAAAGTTCTTCACTTACACTCATAAAACAAGCTACCTTCTATCTAGATGTTTCTATGGAGATTCTGAAAGAATAATATATTAAAAGTTGGAAACATTGATGTGAGTAATCTGCAGATGATTGGAAAACAGTTTTTGAGTTTCTTTTTGCTACTTGAAACATTTCTGTAACTGAATGCTCAGAAGACTAACAAATCTTTAACAAGACAATATTAGCTAGGCTTTAGCTCATGACAATTTCTAGCAAACAATAATGAGATGAGCCAAGAGTTAAAAATATTGCTTGCTGTTTGTTTCTGTTAAATCAAGAAAATGAAAAATAAAATGTTTTGCTGTAAACAAAACTTAAATTTTAACTAATTTTATAGTTTTAACACAGTTGCTTTTAGATTTTTCAATCATAGTAGGACAAATGAACAGTATAAAATTCAGCCCAGTATGTACAATGAGGACACTTGTTTCCTTTTGCCTCAGGCTCTCAGTTGGCTATGGCAGAAATTGTTGCAGGGCACTGAATTAATAATAGTTCAGGTTCCTGTGTATGATGAAGAAAAAATTGCTAATTGTATACCCAGTAGTAAGTAGTAAAGTAGCTATGTTTATTTAAGATCATAGGAGGTTGTGCTCAGGGATTGCCCATGCCAAAAAATTTGTAAAATATACCAGGTGACAGAAAAGCAACAACAATGGATAAACAAGTTGGCTGATAACTCAGGATTTTACAACTTAAAAGGCCAGAGACCTCTGCTTTATGTACCTTCAACTGAATCTGGAGATGTAATTTGCAGTGCATATTTTTATTTATGTATTTATATATTTTTGTGGAACCAGGGATTGAACTCAGGCCCTTGAGCTTGCCAGGGAAGTGCTTATTCTACTGAGCCATCTCCCCAGCCCTGAGCAGTGCATATTAATGAGGCTATAATGAGGTGGGAATAGGGTAATGTTGAGCAGAAGGTCAATTTAGGAGATCTAACAACAAATGTACTCTCACCTACAAGCTCTTCCATCTCCTAAGATTTTATTTCTTTATTTATTTCTTTATCTCTCAATGGAAGCAGGATAACCATAGGGGAAAGTATACAATTAAATGGTGAGGAGGGAGTGGCTCATTCAACTCCATTTCTAACTGCACTACAATGGCCTGACCCATTGATGGGAAAATTCCTAGTTTTACATATTTGTTTTCTTTCTTTCTTTCTTTCTTTCTTTCTTTCTTTCTTTCTTTCTTTCTTTCTTTCTTTCTTTCTTTCTTTTTCTTCTTCTTCTTCTTCTTCTTCTTCTTCTTCTTCTTCTTCTTCTTCTTCTTCTTCTTCTTCTTCTTCTTCTTCTCCTTCTCCTTCTCCTTCTCCTTCTCCTTCTCCTCTTTTTCCTCCTCCTCCCTCTCCCTCTTCTTCTTTCTTCTTCTCTTCCTCCTCCTCTTCCTCTTCCTCCTCCTCTTCTTTTTTTCTGACAGGATCTTACTATCTAGCCCAGGTTAGTCTCAAACTCACAATGATCTTCCTGCCTCAGTCTCCTGAGTGCTGAGATTACAGGCGTATGCCACCATGCCCAGCAATTCTAATAATTTATTTATTTCTTATTGTAATCAAATATCTTATAATTTCAATATGAAAAACATTTACATACATATTTTTTAAGATCTGAGATGGATCACAAAGTAACAAGGGGCAAATAATGTGAACCAGGGCTCCACATGGAATTAACCATATGTACTCTTGACTCCCAGAACTCACTTTCTGTGGGAAGGAATAAACACAAATTTTATTACAGATAATCCAAACATGGTCTGAATTCCTAGCAAGTGGATTTACATCAGCTAATCAAGAAGCAAGGGCTTCACACACCTAGTCTAGTTACCCGCATCCAGTGGCCACCCTCCAGACTCCCCAGTTGTTTGCTGTTATTGATGTAACAGACATCCCAAAATTCCTACACCAAAATAAAGGCTCTGACTTAAAAATATGCTTTTAACTTCATTTCTTTTTAATTAAAACATGGTGGCAGAGCAGAGGTCCAAGTTTAACAAACTAACATTTTAACAAACTAACCAAAATGTAAAGTGGCTAAGCTATGTGTCCAAAAATAGAAGGCATTAAAGAATAAACCTTCAATATGAGGGGGAAAAACTCCCACACAACAGAGGATACAATATAAACATTCTGAAACTACAATTTATATTTTAAGGATAAAGGCTGAAAAACTGCTAAGCTTCTACTAGAGTAAGTACACCTGTCTCCCCCAAATCAAGTTCAGTGACACCTGCCAAGCTTGATGTCTCTCAGCATCACCACCACACAAATGCTTGCTTGCAGTCCAATTATTCAAGCTCATTCAACCTGCAACCACAGAACTCTGAAGACAAGTTGGGCCAAGTGTGCATGAACTCAAAATCCACAATTCCAAAGGTCAGAACTTGCTCTGAAATTATGTGTATGGCACTCAGGTCACTTTTACTTCTCAGTTAAGATGCTGTACTTCCATCTGATCATCTACCCCAATTACCATATGCCAATCAAACCAAGAGCTCTTCCTAAACGCCTCAATAGGGTGATTCCAAGTTAGTCTGTTCTCTGCACCCCAAATGCTCAGGCTAAGCAGAATCTACCAGGCTCCAAGGACCCAATCAGTATAAACAATGGTGCGACATTTTAAACAGGAGCCAATTGCTTATGTCATTCAGAGCCCAAGATCTCAAGTGACCAAAATCAAATCTTTATTTTTATAACTGTATAAATGTGATTCAAATATGTCCACCACTAGTTTTTTTTCCTAAGGAAACATGCTATAAATAAGCAAACTACATCTGCTCACTGACGTGTATGGAACTCCCTAGATCTCAGTGGGCTTAGTTACAGACCACTCACAGTAATAGATTTTTAGAATAAAGTGTAGCATGATGTTAAGCCATTCTAGCTTCTGCACACACATTGCTGTTCTGGCTGATAATGGAGAACAAGTTGCATCGTTACACCTTAGCTAGGCCACCTCCAGCCTTAAATAGCATTGATGTCATCATCCTTGTTTTCCCACTTCACAATTTCAACCTTTGGCACACTGGCAGTTTTCGAATAAACCACCTCAATGTTTTCATCTTCCTCTTCCTCTTCACCACCAGAAGATTCTTCCTCTTTGATAAGAATCTCTTTGGTAAGTTCTTTCAAAACGAAACATACTTCGTAGAGGCCTTTTTTGACCAGCTGATGATGACCTCCTCTTCCAACAGGTCTGCGCCACACATCTCCTTCAAGATATGTGGGATCTTGGAGAAGAGCTGAGCCTGATGCATCACCACCACACACTCCAAACCATGAAGAAGGTACCGCTGAGCTTTTTTTTGTTGTTGTTGTGACAGAATCTGAGGAAATGATGCCTGTATTTCTTAATTTGTTCTCTAATCTTCTCATTAAAAAGAACTTCAGTCAGAACAAGAGGGCACATGGCTTTTATGTCTAGTCTTTCTGCTTCAGCAACAATTTCTTTGTCAGATGAGTCAATAATGCCCTCTTCTTTCTTTTTCTTAAGAAAAATCAAATAGCATATTCACACGCTCTTCTACAATTCTTTCCAGATTGTCATTGAATGTCAAGACTTGGGCATGGTACCTGATTTTGTCCATTCTGTGCCTCTGTGCCTCCACAGTTGTATCCTCACCCCAGTCATCGTCCTCTTCCTCCTCCACAACCCAAGGGGGGCAGGCTCATTTCACTTGGGGGTAGCAGGGGTGGGGTTGCACTGCTGGACACTGAGCCATTCTCCTTGTCTTTTCCCTTTCTGTTTTTCTTTTCCTTTTCTTTCTTTCCTGTACTACTGTCACTATTCTCAGGTGGGTTTTTGAGAATGAATGTGCAGAGTTTGTGATATGTGTCAAGCATGCCTTGATAGCCACAGGCTTTACAAGAATTACCTATTGTTTGTTTCTTTGCATTCACATGCAGATCTGTTTCAGGATTCTCACACTCAGGACAGAGAACCAATTTTTTAATGAATCTATCCAACCTGTCTTGCAACTTATTCACCTCATGAAATCCATTAACAATGTACTGGTCACTCTTTACATCAAACTGGGTCTGTGCTCCCAGCTCACAATCAAAGTATTTGGTAAGATACGTTGGAGGCCGATTGTCACTGAATGTCAAAGACTTTGGCATGGTCACTGATTTCATCATGTTGACGATAACTTCTTGATTCCATTTCCTTTGCCCTCAACCTTGGCAATCAGACAGGGCATCTTGTATCAATAGCACTGGTCTCACATGCTGCGGTTGATATTGATTTTGGCTTATTAGTGATTTTATCAATAAGGTGAAGAGATCTTTGATTGTAACTTTTTGGTATCTTCTGTCTGGAGAAGAAGGGATGACATGAACGACTGCAAGAATTCTCGGTCTCTGACATGAAAATAATTTTCTCCACTGAGCCTGTAAGCTTCTTGTTTGTATGCTATGTTTCCCCAATACAGGTACCAATGGCTGCGCAACAGCTCGTTTTCATCAAATAAAGACATAAACCCAACGCGGCTCATCCTGAACTGGGAGAAAGAGGCACTGGAAACCGGGTCCTGAGAGACAGCTGGGCAGATGCCGCTGCTGAGCAGTGGGAGGGGTTGTCCCAGCGACGTCAGCGTCCACACCACCAGCGCTGAGCCTGGCGACCTGGCGACTTCTGGAATGTTCTCGCTCTGACTCTAATAATTTAAAGAATAGTAATATTTTAAATAATCACAGTATGCAGTATATAATCAATGCAGAACAAGTCCATGAGGTACTTCATTGAGCATTTGGGACTCCAGGACAACTCACTTGATCTATACCCAAATACAAGGAATCACATGAAGCCTTGTTTCTTGGCACCTCCCTTTTCTTTGGGGCTTGACCATGTGCTGGAGCAGTACATACTGACCCATAGGTCATGTTCTATGCAAGTTCTATAGGTATATGTCTAGCTTGAGGACACTTTAGGCAATGCTAGAGACTGACTGCCACATCACGTGTTCTCTAAACTCTGGGCCCATAGTATGTAGCTAGGAGACAGATGCCCCATGCCACAGTACAGCTGCTTTTAATGTCTTTTCCTTCTCTACCACCTTTGTGGTAGTTGATACATTGTGTCAATTGAAGTAGGATGATTGGCTGGATCTGCTTGGCTGTTCCCGGCCTGGGGAGCTCCCGCTGCAGGAGGGAGGGGGAAAAATCCAGCCCTGGGGTATGATTGGTTCCGTCCTAGGGCACAGTGGGCAGGCCCAGACTGACTCAGCACAAAAAGTATATATAAAGGAGTTGAGGAAGGCTTTGTTGTTTTAATATTCAGTTTTCTAATGACCAGTAATGATGACAATTTTCACGTGTATTTATTTGCCATATGTATTTCTGAGTTTATTCACTTTAGGTACTCTTCTTTTTTTTATTGTATGGAAGTCTACAGGGTGTTCAGGGTCTTACTACTAGATCAGATTCATAGTGATTCTCCTGTTTACAGCTTGTAATCCCAAGCGCTGGGATTACAGGCTTGTAGGCTTGTACCACCACGACCAGTGTCAATTGCTGTCTCAGCGTGCCCCGGGGGCCGGGCGGCACGGCAGGCCTGGGAATCGAATCCTCAGCCCTTGTGCCTGCTTGCAAGCACTTTAATCCTCTGAGTTATTTGGCTGGCCCTAGGTGCTCATTTTTTTAATTGGGTCTTTTATTTCAGGGTGTCTAAATTTTTGAATTCTTTATGTATTTTAGATATTAATTCTCTGAGGCAAAAAATGTTCGACACCTGTAGGCTGTCTCTTCAGTCTACTGCTTATTTCCTTTGTTGTGCAGAAGCTTTTTCAGTTGATGTGATCTCATTTGTCAGTTCTTATTGTTATTTCTTGCACAGTTGAGGGTCTGTGCAGAACCTATCCCTATGTCAATAACTGTGTTTCTCTTCCAGCACATTGCTTTTGTTTTACTAAGTGGAACAAAGGTTTCAGTGAGCCCTAACAAGGTGGAGGAAGAATGTAGGAGATGACTCTAAAGCTCAAGTTGGACAATCATAAACCAGATGAAACTATCAAGGGACACTGAATTGATACCATAGCCAGAAAAATTAACTAAATTCCAGAAACAAACAGGTGCCTACTTGAGCGTGGATCAACATACATTGGACTTAATGTGAAAGCAGCATCTGGCCTAATAGCAAACAGTCTTTTGTGGCACATCTTGTCACAGGCTCATACAACTGTTGGCTTACCAGAAGTGGTGATCCCATTTTTGCCAGTAAATGCCTCTTACACACGTTTTGTAAGTTTACCTTTGAGTGCAGGTAATTTGAATTGTGAAACCTCTGCCACAACACTGGCTAAAGTGGTTGTTTAGCTTTTGTTGGGCTGTACCCTGCTTTCATGGCTACACATGTAAATGGTGGACTAGCATCCAAGTAACAACCAACCTTGCTACCACACAAAGTTGGGCATGTTCAGGGTGGTCTGGCCACAAACCACGCTGGTACCAGAGAAAAGAAATATCTTACCATACTAGATTAGAATACTCAAGCCTATCTTTTTTTTTTTT
>PVKA01049590.1:0-13155 GCA_004027165.1 Ctenomys sociabilis | reverse complement strand
CCCCGCAAAAAAAGAATCCATGGGCCGGCGGTATAGCTCAGCAGACTAAGCGCTTGCTTAGGTAAGCGCAGGGACCAGTGTTCGATCCTTGGTTCCCCAAGCCGCGCCGGCCCCTCACGGGTGCGCTGAGCCGGCGATGCAATCCGGGCGTGGTGGCGCGCGCCTGTAATCCCAGCACATGGGAGGCAAAAAGCAGGAAGATCACTATGAATGTGGGCTGCATGCATAGTGAGACCCTGCACCAAAAAAATAGAAAAAAAGAAAAAAGAATCCATGATGTGTAGCAAGACACTGTAATAAATAAATAAATTTTTTAAAAAAGTTGTTTGGGGCTGGGGAGATGGTTCAGTGGGCTGGGGAGATGGTTCAATGGAATAAGCACTTCCCTGACAAATGCAAGGGCCTGAGTTCAGTCCCCGGTTATGCAAAAAAAAAAAAAAAAAAAAAAAAAAAAAACAACCATAAGAGTTGTTTGGATTTGGAGGTGGATGGACTGAGGCAGTGTCTCACTCTATAGTTCAGGTTGGCCCAAGTGCTAAGTAACAGGCATGTGCCTGGCCACAGAAGAGGAATGTGAAGGAGTGTTAAGAGTATTAGGCTTGATGGGGCCAGGATGCAGCTCAGCAATGGAGTGCCTGCCTGTGGGTTGCGAGGTAGTGAGTTCGATTCCCAGTACCAAAAGAAGTACCAGGTTGTGTAGAGGAAATACTGGGCCTCAGCTGGGCATTACAGACCAGCTCAGTGCTGCTTTCATGCCTCTGCTGTCCATCTCCTGACATAATGCAACCTCTGGCTCCAACATTCTAATTTTAGAGTTGCTCCAGTTGTGTTGCTAAATTGAGGCTGGGCAGTGATCCATGCTGTAATCACCAGTACTCAGAAGGCTGAGGCAGGAGGGTCCCACAAGGTTGAGCCCAGCTGTGGTATATCTTGGTAGTAGAATGCTGCCCAGCACATGTAAGGTCCTGAGTTCAATTTCCAGTACCACAAAAACATCAAGTAATTTAAATCTGAGGTAGTCAAACTTAAGTTAAATTTTTTTCTTTTTTTTTCTTGTTTTCTTTTTTTGTCTTTTTAAGACAGGGTCTCACTGCAGTTCAGGCTGGCCTCGAACTCATAACAATCCTCCTGTCTCAGCCTCCCGAGTGCTGGAATTACAGGCATGCACCACCACACCCAGCTTGAGTTAAATTTAAACTTGTCAGTTATGTGTGGCCGGTGGTGGCTGTGTTGGGTAGCACAGGACGTGGTGGTCACTGCAGAAAACACCTTGCCACAGGAAGGTCAGGTGCAGTTGGCTGGGTGGTCCTGCCCAAGACTGTGCCTTACAGTCTGTGGGCACGAGCCGACCACCAGAGCACACGTGGTGGCAGCAGGACTGGAGCCCCGCCCTCGCCCCCAGAGCCCAGCTGCCTTAGCCTTCCTGCATCTCTCCAGCTTGGGTTGGCACAGCTCCAGCCCGTGCCAGGTAGCCCTGAGCTAGAAGCAGGCAGACATGTAGCTTTGGAGAAACGACCCCAAGAGTCTGAAATTCCCTCTTTTTACCAAGCCCTTGGGTGTCCTAGTGTCGTGCATACTCCCCCTTTAGACCTCAGTAAAATGAGGTTAGAGGAAGTGATACCCAAGACCTATGGATGGCTAGTGGTAGGCCTGGGGCTAAACCCTGTGTTCCATGGCCTCCAAGTCAGAGCTGCCCTCCTAATACATGTACCTTCCCCCTTTTAATTAATTAATTATCTTTGGTACTGTGCATTGTACCTAGGTCCTCATGTATCCTAAGAAAGCACTGACAATGTTCTACCACTGAGCTATGTGCAGCTATTTTAGTGTCCTAAGACAGGGTCTCACTAAGTTGCCCAAGTTGGCCTGAACTTGCTCCTCCTGGCACAGACTTCCCAGGAGCAGGAGGTGCAGGTGTGCATCACCACCACACATGGTCACTTTTTTTCTGGCAATGGGAACTGACCCTGGCTCCTTTGTACTCAACTATATCACCAGGCTTTTTCTGGTCAGAGTCCTGCTAAGTTGCTTGAAATGGTCTTGAGCTTGTGATCCTTCTGCTTCAGCCTCCCAGAGTCCTGTAATTATAGGCATGTGGCACCACACCCACCTCATGGTAACTCTTTATTCCTGACCATTGCTACAGATATAATAGCAAGCCTTTAGATGTTTGCAGCACTAGCGACGCTGAGGCAGGAGGATCATAAGTTTGAGGCCAGCCAGTAGCCACACTAAATTAAAGCCTAGTAGGAGATTCTGTCTCATAAAAACAGATGTAATGATATTTAACTATAATAATGCATTCTCTCTCTCTCTCTCTCTCTCTCTCTCTCTCTCTCTCTCTCTCTCTCTCTGTCTGTCTTGGCTATGTCTAGATGTCTCCCAAAGCCTCATAAGCCCAGGGAGATAGATCAGTGGCATAAATGCCTGCCTCACAAGTATAAGATCCTGAACTCTTTCCTCAGTACCGGAAAAAAAAAAAAAGAAAGAAAGAAAGAAAAAGAAAATTCTAGAACCAAAGCCTCTTGCAGTTGTAGATGGGGCTTTTTTCAAAGCTGGCTGGTTCTAGCGTGTGTGAGGCTGGGATTGCCTCATGGTACAGTGCTAGGATCAAGGGCACTGGACCTAAAGGTGTGAGTAGCCTGGATGAGATGTAAGGGCTGAGAGACACTGTTAGGGTCCCTTGCTTATTGCTTTGTTGCCTTCTGCCCCCCATGAATGGCTGCCCTTTGCCATGCTACTTGCCTTGGAGCCAGCTGAGAATGGATTGAAACCTCCACACACTGTGAGCTAAATAAACCTTTCCCTGTTTCCTTTGGCTATCAGGTGTTTTGTCTCAACAAAGAAAAAAAAAAAAGGTAAGACAGTGCTAGATCCAGAGCCTTGTGTATGTGAAGTAAGCACTCTGCCTAGCTCCTCCTTTAAAGAAATGTTGGTGTTTATATTTTTTAAATAATTTGGTCATTGTAATTTTTACAGATTTTGTTTTTGCGGAACAAGGGATTGAACTCAGGCCCTCGCGCTTGCTAGGCAAGCACTTATTCCACTGAGCCATCTCCCTGGCCCCAATTTTTACAGATTGAAGAAGAAGAGAGGAGAAAAATAGAAGATCTGAAGGAAAATGAGCGGAGAAAAGTAACTAAAGAACTGGAAGCCTGGAAAGAATGTCAAACAAATGCTGGGGGACAGAAGGGAGCTCAGAGAGAAGAGAAAGGAGGTCGTCAAGAAAAGCCTTTTGAAGAAAGAAAAAAGTTAAAACATCAGAGACTTACTGGAAGTTTGACATCTAGACGCAGTACTGCAAAAGGTACAATGATGAAGTCAATGTTTTCTGGAGAAATGAAATCATATGCACACTCACTCTCTGTCTCAGGAGTCTGTCTGCACACTGCTCCCTGTTTTGGCCTACTGAGGTTAGAAATGCAGCCAGGGGCTAAGCTGAAACTGACATCCATCTTTCTTTAGGGAGTAGTGAGCTTTTCCATGGCAGTGAGCAAAGGTCAGTGTTGTCTTTGCATGTGCATGTATGCGTGTGCAAGCATGCCTGCAGGCATGCATGCGTGCATGTGTGTGTGTGTGTCCATCTGAATGTGCTGCGTGGTGTGTAGATGTCCCCCCAAAGCCTCATTCGGCCATGGGGACAGGGGGGCTCTCAGAGGTGGCTGAATCTAGTGTGCAATGCTGCGCTTAAGGATGTGGATCAACTCACTGATTGGTTGTTCAAGGCCATCTCAAGCAACTTAGCATTAATCTGACCAGAAAAAGCCTGGTGATGTATAAAGGGGCCACAGTCAGTTCCCACTGCCAGTAAAAAAAAAAACAAAAAAAAACCCCTTTAGATGTTGGCAGCACTAGGGAGGCTTAGGCAGGAGGATCACAAGTTTCAGGCCAGTTTCTACACTGAATTCAAGCCTAACATGGTCCATACAGTGAGATCCTGTCTCAAAAAGTTAGATTTAACAATATTTATTTATTTTTAGATGTAACAATATTTAACTACTGTAATAGATATTTCTCTCTCACTCTCTCTCTCTCTCTCTCTCTCTCTCTCTCTCTCTCTCTCCCCATGGTGCTAGGTATCTGTTATGGCTGTGTCTAGATGTCTCCCAAAGCCTCATGAGGCTGGGGAAATAGGTCAGTGGCATAAGTACCTGCCTGGCAAATGTAAGGTCCTGAGTTCTATCCCCAGTACTGAAAAAAAAAAAAGACAAGACAAGGACTCTAGAACCAAAGCCTCATGCAGTTGTAGGTGGGACTTCTTCAAAGTTGGCTGGTTCCAGTGTGTGTGAAGTGGGATTGACTCTTGGTGCAGTGCTCAGCTCAAGGGCATGAGAATTAAACATGTGATCGACACTGCCCTAATCCCAGCTGCCTGAAGAGAGTACAAGCAGGGCAGAAAGACACTTAACATGGACTGTTAATGTTGCTGTTTTCTGCTTTCTGAGAACTGATGCTATCCTGCATTGCCTACCTGTGGAGCCAGTTATGGACTGAAAGTTCTATACACTGTGAGCTAAATAAACCCTTCCTGCCAGGGAGATGGCTCAGTAGAATAAGCACTTCCCTGGCAATCGCAAGCGTCTGAGTTCAATCCCTGGTTCCGCAAAAAAAAAAAAAAAAAGAATAAACTGGGAAGGCATTTTGCCAGGGAGATGACTCAGTAGAATAAGCCCTTCCTCCCTTAATTTTGGGTATCATGTATTTTGTCTCAATAATGAGAAAAGTAGCTAAAGTAGTGCTTAACTCTGTTCCAAATGGACTTGGAGTGGACTACCGGTCAGGAGCATTTTGTTTGTTGTTTTAGAGATGAGATACTAGGAATTTTAGAAGACCTTTTCTGACCTGACTACAAAAAGAGTTCTATAAGCAAATGTGTCTTCAACAAATAACGATTGCTCTGGCCTCTGACCCTGAGGTTAAGAAAGAGCTGAGAGAGCCCTCTGTGCTAATTAAGCCTTGAGCACTTGAGAGGCCCAGCCTGGAGAATCCAAAGTTCAAGGCCAGTTTTGGCTACAGAATGAGACCCTACCTCAGGAAACAAAAATAAAATGAAAGAACATAGAAAAAGAAAGCTAAGACTAAGAGTGTGATCCTCATCTGATTGTAGAATATTGTTTGCCCTGCGTGCACGTGGCTGGAGTGAACCCTTCATTTCATGGAAGGAAGCTCTTGCACTTCCTCTTTAGAGATCGATGGCCAGCACATCCCAGACCCCTCAGGGTGCAGCTCCTGGACCATGCAGGAAAGGGCCCAGCTCATTCACCACATGGGCAGCAGGACACGCTCTTGTGCACTTAACTTCTACTCAGGATTTTAGACTTAATCTTTTTTTTTTTAGACTTAATCTTTAATGTGGCAGATAGCCGAGGACCCAACAGAAAAGAACAGCTAGAAAGGGAGATCCAAGATGGCAAGTGTCTTAGTTACTCTTTTCTCGTTGCTGGGACAAATACCCAACACCCAAAATGAAGGAAGGAAAGGTTTATTTAGCTCACGGTCACTGGAGGTTTCAGTCCATATTCAGCTGGCTCCAAGGCAGAGGGCACATGGCAGAGAGCATCCGTTCATGGTGGCAGAACAGCAACAATGCAACAAAGAGCAATCGCTAAAGAAAGTCTGTCTCTGTCTCTTATATTACCCTCAGGCTCTCTGCCCCAGGCTGGGGGACGTGCTCACACCCATAATCCCAGCCTGGATCACACATAATCCCAGTAGATCATGAGTTAATCACAAACTCTAGAAGTGCCCATCCCATGACTACATGAGGCTTTGAGGGGACAACTAGACCCAAACCATAACAGCAGGGTAGTGATCAACATCAAAGCACTGCCTCGGGGCTGGGGAGCTGGCTCAGTAGAGTAAGCGCTTCCCTGGCAAGCGCAAGGGCTTGAGTTCAATCCCCAGTTCCACCAAAAACAAAAGTACTGCCTCTTCAGGGCCTGTAGATTCAGATACGTGGAAAATAACAGCTTGGTGAAGGGGAAAAAAGAAACAGACTCTGGAAACTGGGAGAGAACTGACAGGAAAATTGGAGACTGTGGGGCAGCGCAGCCAGGGACCATAGCATAGAGGAAAGACTTAGGAGCTGGAAGCACACCCGCTACCCAGCAAAAGGAGCTGCACTCACAGACACAGGGCAGTCTCCAGGGTCGGGAGGGCAGGGGCAGGCAGCCTAGTCCCAGGAGAAGCTCATGGTGTGTAACCTGCACAGACAGTGGGAGACTGTGCCCAGAGAGGAACCCTCTAGCCCACACAGCAGGCTAGAATTTGAATGGCTTCTGGGCAGCACCCACCATACTGGAGAAGGTTTCATCTGGTGTAACTTCAGGAAATGCTTGATTACTTAAGACTGAGCCGCAGAACAACTAGAAAACTTCTCTTCAGAGTTCCCAAAGTTGCCCTCTGTCTTAGTTTATTAGACACTGGAACACAGTACCCAATACCTGCAACTTACAGAAGGAAAGATTTATTTGGCTCAGTTTGTAGAGGTTTTGTGCACAACCTACTAGCCCCAAGGCAAGGTGGCATGGCAGAGGGCCTAGCTGAGGAGAGGTGGTTTATAGCATGGCAGCAGGGAGGATGAGAGAAAAATGTTAAGGGAGTAGAGGGGAAGATGTACCCTTCCCAGCCATGCCTGAGGCAACCCACCACCTCTTAACTAGGCTTCTTCTCCCAACATTGCATCCAGCTGTAGACTCAGTAGTAGACCAGTCCACTGGTGAGTATGCAGCTCCTATGAGCCTGTCACCTCTCCAGACCCTTGCCTATGAGCACATGAGGCTTCTGGGGGCATCTAGTTGTAAACCATAGTGTATAAACTGTAATATCTCCCACAGTGACTGGGTTAGAGACAGCCACAGGAGACAGCCCTGAGAAAGTATGGCAGACATAGGCTTCCTGAGAAGTTTAAACTCAGGTTGGGAAAGACACAGGGCCTAGCCTTTGTGGTGAGAGGCCAGGCCCAGGATGCATAGCTTTCAGAGGTGGCTGGGTCTGAAATGGCTGCCATTAAGTACTATAGTCTATTAGAGCCTGTACCATGCTGCCTACGTCAGGCACAGATCAGAGGTCTGATTGCTTCCCCCTATACCACTGTGAAAAAGGACGTGCCTTGGATCAGACAGTTGCCACTGCCTGGGGTGAATGGACAGAGGCCTTTGTGATTTTTTTTTTTTTGATGGAACTGAGGATTGAACTCAGGCCCTTACTCTTGCCAAGGGCTTATTCCACTGAGCCATCTCCCAGCCCAACAGAGGCCTTTGGAATGGGGGCATCTCACAAATGCACAGGCCATGAAGCTAGGCAGATAAAACCAAGACTTTTGGGGTTCCAAATTGTGGGTCCTGAAAAGAAACCGCTTAATCTGAAATGCAGAAGAATTTGTTTTACTTATTTCCCCCCATTATCTCCATTGGCTTTTCTGTTTTATTTTCTTTTCATGTTTATTTTTCTTGTAATTGTTTTCTTCTTTTCTCTTTTTTTCTTGTTTCATTTATTTTACCTTTATCTATTGCTATTAATTTCTTTTTGCTCCTTAAGAAGATACTTTCTAGCCAGGCATGGTGGTGCATGCCTGTAATCCCAGCACTTGGGAGGCTGAGGCAAGAGGATTGTTGTGAGTTCAAAACCAGCCTGAGCTACAAAGTGAGTTTGAGCCCAGCCTGAACTGCACAGTGAGACCCTGTCTCAGAAAAAAGACAAAAAAAAAAAAAAAAAAAAGATACACTTTCTTACTTTTTTTTCCTTCTTATCCTCATCTTTTTTTTTTTTTTTTTTTTCCAGTACCAGGATTGAATTCAGGACCCTATGCTTGCCAGGCAAGCGCTCATTCAGCTGAATAAGGGACCTCCCTGGGTCCCTCATCTTTTATTAATTAATTTTTCAAAATTTTCTCGTTTTGTTCTCCCATCCCCCATCCCCTCTATACTTACTAATATAACTATTAAGCTTTATTAATCTTTAGATACTTAACTCTATCTTATTGCTGTTGAGTTCTTTTCTATTGTTAGTGGAGATACAGTTGTTGCATTTAGTAGATATTTACGTAATGTCAATATTTGGCTTGTCTTAGTGTTTATACTATAGTTATAGAACTCTGTGTGGCTTAGGGTGGTACATGAATGGTTCTTAGGTTATGCCAAAATCCAGGTCGTCTTTGATGCTATTATTGCTGCTGATTTAGTTGCTACTGCCAGGACGACATAGTTGTTGCTATTGATAGGTTTTCTCTGTATGCCGTATCCAGATTATTTTTGTTTCATTAACATTATTGTGTTCCATTCTCAGAGAACTGGAGCTGGGCCAATTCAATGGTGGCCTCCCCACTAAAATTAACAGATGAGCTGGAGACATAGCTCAGTGGCACAGCACCTGCTTGGCAAACAAAGTCCTGAGTTCAATTCCCAGTACCAAAAAAAAAAAAAAAAAAAAAAAAAAATTAACAGAGATGATCAGACCTTGAGACACAGGCAAAGGGCCACACAGATATTCCTCATCTAACAATGTATCTGGCCAGACATGATGGTAAACCCCTGTAATCCAAGCATTTGCGAGGCTAAGGTAGGAAGATGAATTTGAGGCCAGTTTAGACTACACAAGATCCTGTCACAGAAATCAAAAAGCAAACCAAAATCTATATGTCCATAGTTAGCCATGTCCAGAATGTATTACTGAAAAGCAGACACTAACTAAAGGGATCTCCATACCAGGAACCAAGTTTTTCCACTTCAAGTACCTGAGAACCCCAGTCAATGCACACACACACATACACCCTATCACACTGAAAGAAAAAAAGAAATCATGCAGTAAGAAAGCCACAAAATTCAACCAGATACTCCTGTGACCAAAAGCACCATAAAAAATTCATGACCATCATACCAGGCTATAACCCAAGCCCTTGGGAGGCTGAGGCACAAAGGTTGACATGAGTTTGAGTCCAGCTTGAACTGAGACCCTTTCCCCATAAAAAAAAAAAAAAAAAAAAAAAAAAAAAAAAAAAAAAAAAAAAAAAAAAAAAAAAAAAAAAAAAAAAAAAAAAAAAAAAAAAAAAAAAAATTATGACACCCAAACCAGCACTTCAGAAAATTCTCAAAGATATACTAGAAAGAGACAATCATCCCAACAGTGGCAGAAAATCTAGCCATGAATGTTCCAGGTAAGGTGAGCAGTTAAGCAAAAGGAGGAAAAAAGAAAATCTGCAACTAGAAAAGAATGCAGTGACCGGAGCAGCTTAGTGCATTTCCGTGGCAACCCCCTGCACTCTGTTGTGTAACAGAAACATATTTACTACAACAAAACTCACAGGTTAAAAATCAAAGGATAAGGGCTGGGGATAAGCTCAATGGTATAAGCACCGGCCTGGCAAGTGCAAGGTCCCAAGTCTGACCCCCAGTGTGTGTGGAGGGGGATCAAAGCAGGGAAATCAGTGTTCCGTGTAATGTGAACTCAGATAGAGACAAGCATTAGGAGCTATCTTGTTTTCGGATAAAAGGAACCTTGAAACCAAGTAAACTCACTGCATATTGGTTAAGAGAAGACATCAGCAGGAATAGGAAGAGATAATTATAAATATTTATGCAGCAAACACTGCTGCCCACAGCTCTTGAAGCTGGAGGGAGAGGAGGAATAATGAGAGGATGGAGAAATTAAGATCAGAGGCAAAAAAAAAAAAAAAAAAAAAAGCAAAGCAAGCTGAGGTCAGGTGGAGCCTTTGATCTGATGGGAGAAAAAGGAGCTGCTCAGCCCCTGTGGTGTGTTTGTTTGTACACAGTGCATGCTGATGTCAGGTGGAAGCCCTTTGCCTACTAGCTAGGTCTTCTTTCGTACCCCTTGTTGTCAGAGCTAGAACAGGTCTTCATCTGAGGTGCATCGTGCCCTCAGGGTGTCCCTAGGTGCTCATTCATGTGAATGGTCACCAGTTCAGCCACTCAGGACAGGCTGCTGCACTAGCCAGGTACGGCAGTGCACACCTGGAATCCCAGTACTCTGGAGGCTGAGGCAGGAGGATTGCTATGAGTTCAAGGTCAGCCTGGGCTACATAATGAGTTCAAGGTCAGCCTGGGCTACATAATGAGTTCAAGGTCAGCCTGGGCTACATAATGAGTTCAAGGCCAGCCTGAACTAAATTGCAAGACCTTGTCTAAAAAAAAAAAAAATTAGGAAGATGAAATGAAAAAGTCATTAGGAATTTTTTACTTTAAATTTCTAGCTCCGTGGTGATGGCATTCACCTATAATCCTGGGAAGTGCTGTGAGTTCAAGGTCAGTTTGAGCCACATAGTGAGCTCCAGGCCAGCCTGTATGATGCAGTAAGACCCTATCACAAAAAGGCCAAAATAGATAAATAAATAATTTATTTTCTTTTTTTTTTTTTTTTTTTTTTTGTCTTTTTTTGGAGACAGGGTCTCACTGTGCAGTTCAGGCTGGCCTCAAACTCACTTTGTAGCTCAGGCTGTTCTTGAACTCACAACAATCCTCCTGTCTCAGCTTCCCAAGTGCTGGGATTACAGGCATGCATCACCATGCCCGGCTTAAATAAATAATTTCTAAATTTTATTTATTTTCAGATTTTGAGATAGGGACTTGCTTTGTAGTTCATAGTTCAGGCTGTCTTTTAATTTACTATATAGCCCAGGCTGACTTCCAACCTTCCTGCCTCAGCCTTCCAAATGCTGGGATTATAGGCATGTATCAATATGCTTGGCATATTCCTACAATTTAGATAAATGTGTTTCTATACTGAAAGAGCTCATCATGTCTACTATAGTAGATGCTAAGATTCATTGTAAGCACATGTTTTGTTCTTTATTATTCTTTTTATTCTTCTTATTTGGATGGAAGTTCAGGCTGGCCTGGAACTAAGTGGCTCTGGGTGCCTGTCCTCAGCCTTGGCAGTGCTGGGGTCACAGCCAAGCACCAACACTCTTGGCCTAAGCACCCAATCCAGTTCTGGTTTGTGCTGTCAGAAAGAGCTGGCCAGGTTCTCTGATTTGTTTTGGCAGCTGGGCTGGTTTCCAGGGCCTGTGTACACCAGGCATGTGTCTCGCTGTCCTGGTGTGGGGGACCACTTGAGTAGCTCTCCTTGAAAGAAAAGCGACTGTCTCCATTTTGACTGAGTTTGATCCTATTTCCTCATATTGTTATGTACAGAGCTGGCTAGGACTTCTGTTTATCTTTCAATTGGCCTTAAGCAATGTGTATTGGTCTAGCTGAGGTGCTGGTGATAGTGTTTGAAGGTGGCATGGGTGTTTCCCTGGTAAGCCTGCTGCTCCTTAATCTGAGCTGGGTGGAGACAGGATGGTAGAGCTAATGCTCCATGCTGCCAGCTGGGATCTGGGATTGAGCCTCAAGATAGAGGCTATGACTTCCTGGGGCTTGAAAGCAAAGCTGAAGCCCTAGACTTCCCAAAACATTAAATACTATATAGTGCAGATTACTCTCTCTGCATATTCTCTCTGCATATGGCAGGGGTAAATGTAGGCCACCCACCTAGCTCAGCTCACAGTAGTCACCCACTTCCCACAGTTCTCAGTCAATCCTCAAGCCACTCCCCCACTGAATAAAAACTGGGTGAGGCCCTGGGCCTCTCTCTTGGTTCCTGAAAGCCGTGTCTGGCAAGACTTAGAGCCCCTTGACTCCCTGATGAGTAAAAGTATAATTTAGTGTCTTTATTTTCGCCATGGGTCGCATGGAAAGTGGTAGATTGAAATCAACTTGACTGGATTCCAATAACGTAACTTTGGGATTACAAATATTGGCTTCTTGGACTGAGACAAGGACCAGGAAGTGTCTCTTACATCCTGGCTCTCCTTGGGCTCTGTATTGAGGAAGAGAGGCCAGCTGGGGCACTCTGACGGCAGGGTACAGAGGAAGGATGAGCTGGGCGCAGGCAGGGAGGTCTGCTGCCCAACCAGCTCAGGGTGTGTGCACGGTGCTCTGAGTGGTGAGTGAGTCCTGCAGGCCACCCGGGCACTTGCTGTAATTATTTTGTCTCTGGTGTTTTTGCATTACAGGAACTGAGACACACCCCTACCCTTTCTGTTGCTTTTTTTTTTTTTAGGCAGGGATTCACAGTTGCTTAAGTTGGCGACTCTGGCTGCATACTTGCAGTCCTGCCAAAGTGCCTGCCCTCTTTTATTTAATGGATTTGGTAGAGGGCATTAACAGATTTTTCTTACAGAACCATTCTTATATCTCTACTTGTTATAATTGCTCTTGAGTTGCAGAATTCAGAACCAAACTATATAGCATAGAAGACACCCTACACCAACGAATAGGAAGGCAACCAACTTTACTATGCCAGCAGGATGAGGAGGATCACTTCTAAAGCATGAGCCCTGAGTTAGCTTTGGGATTGGCTTATGTGGGTTTTATAAGCAGGAGTACAGAAGCTATAAAACATGGTGAATTCTTATTGAGTAGTGTCATTGGTCATCTTTTGTTGCTGGGCAGAAAGTCCTTGAAACAAGTTAGCAAACAAGATATATTTGTGGCTAGAAAGCATGAGGTGTTCAGCCAGCTACTGTCACACTGGGCTGGTTCAAGCCATCTCTGGTTTGTAGCTAGGTGAGGCAAGTTGTGGCTGACCGACTCTAGTGGTTCAGCTATGTGGTGGGTTGGTTGATCATATTTTGTCCTAATATATTTTCAGACTATTAGTTGACTTTTACAGTTTCCATCAAAGTTTTCATTTTGCTGTGCATGGCGGCACAAGCTCCCAGCTCTTGGGAGGCTGTCAACAGGCTATCACTATGAATCTGATCTAGTAGTGAGACCCTGAACACCTGTAGACCCTTCCCTAAAATACAAAAAAAAAGTTGTCATGTTGGTTTGTATACAGCTGAATTCAATTTGTTAATATTTTATAAATGGGCTTCATATTTATCTACACTTTTTTTAATGGTTGGGGAATTGCACTCAAGACCTTGTGCTTGCCAGGCAGGTGCTTAAGCCACTGAGATATCTTCCCTGCCCTATCCATACATTGATACTTATTGATTCGTGTCTTTTTCCTACTGTCCATGTACAGAGTTAAT
This sequence comes from Ctenomys sociabilis, assembly GCA_004027165.1. Taxonomy (NCBI): domain Eukaryota; kingdom Metazoa; phylum Chordata; class Mammalia; order Rodentia; family Ctenomyidae; genus Ctenomys; species Ctenomys sociabilis. The sequence goes on along the minus strand of PVKA01049590.1, from coordinate 122 downwards.
ACCAAACCTCAATAGCACCTAGGATGAACTAGGGGTTATTTTTGCTATTTTTTGAAATAATTTAAAAATACATGTTGCTTGAAAATTTAGTAAAACTGCCTTTAAAATTGTCCAGGTCTGAT
>PVKA01049589.1:0-13156 GCA_004027165.1 Ctenomys sociabilis | reverse complement strand
GAAAAGGGAACGCTTCTCCACTGCTGGTGGGAATGTAGACTGGTACAACCATTGTGGAGGTCAGTGTGGAGACTCCTCAAAAGAGTAGGACTAGAAATCCCATTCAAGCCAGCTATCCCCCTACTGGGAATTTTCCCAAAGGATCTGGATACATTGTATCATAGAGATATATGTGTACCTATGTTTATAGCAGCACAATATGTGATAGCAAAATATTGGAAAGAACCAAGATGTCCATCACATGAAGAATGGTTGAAAAAGATGTGGTATTTCTATATAATGGAGTATTACTCAACTATTAAGAATGATAAGAGTGAAGCATTTATACTGAAGTGGATGCCACTTGAACATATACTCATAAGTGAAAGAAACCAGACACACATGTGTAAATATTGTATAGTCTCCCTAGTATAACAAGCAAAAAGCAGAAATACAAAGTAAAATACAGCGTACAACAAGTAAAATCAATTGAGTCAGCTAAGGCAAAGTGAATGGCATATGCTGCAGGATACTAATCAGCTTTTCTTCTGGGTGGTTAACAACCTAAGATCACAAGGCAGAGTTGGAGAAATAGAAGAGCCACAAGGCCAGTCAACATTTGGGCCCTAACCTTTCAAGGTCAGCGAAGACTCAGGACATAGGAGAACCTGTACTGCAACATCATAAAGCTCAGGTGAGCTCCAAATTTTCTGAACAAGGAGATTATGGAGCCACAGAGGAAAGAGATTGAAGTTCTAACGTGTGCCTGTGGAGAGTCGCATGAAGAGAAAACTTTCTCTCAGGCTCTCACAGAGAACAATCTGGTCAAGCATTGGCCGTGGCTCATTCACATGGATGACACAGACAAAGGATCTACAGAATAATGTACAGGACTACAAGATAAACCCTGAGAGGACTTCAATGACCACATAGGAAATATAAAGTTCATGTGTTGGTATATAAGTCTTGATCTACCTAGGTCTTGGCCATCCAGCAGAAAAGTATAAAAATGAAGTATACATCGTGAGCCCATAATATTAAGCTGAGCTGTAAATGGATATGGTCCACAATTTCTTTGAATAATTCACTATGGTTGTAGAATGCTGGACTGTGTTGACTTGTGGTGTCGAGTTCAAGCACCTAAGTTAGTTGAATGTCAATGGAGTGCCCACTTTTGACAGGTGTAGACAAAGGAAGCATTGTAGAAAGAAAAAATCATAATGTGTGTGTATAGACAGTACAGTTGGGATAGATAACGCTGTGCTTCTACATAATTCTATGAGAGGCAAGATTTGCGCTAATTGTGGTTGGACAGGATATTATGTCGGCTTTTAGTACTATGGTCATCCACTAGATAAATAATTATTGAATTTTTGATATAATTCAGGTATAAAAAAATAAGACAAGTAAGCAACTACACTCTTAATTCACTGATAAGAGATATCTTCTAAAATAATATCTGTAAACATAATATCATGTATGCACCTTGTACAATACCAAAATGTTATGAAAACAGTTTGCAATGTATTAATTCATCGAATGTGTATGGTTAAGGTGTCTTGAAACTGTCTGATTGACATTTGTATTTTAATAAAATAAAAATAAGTGAAAAAAATCCAATCAAAGGACATAAGCATACATAAAGGAGAATTTTACAGTACAGTGACAGAATGGGGGCTAGAGGTTTACTGTCTTCCTGACACAAAAGATTAATAAAGACAACCTAATATCTGCAAACAAAATATGATGAAAAAATACATGTGATGGTAAATTTTCGGTGTGGAGTAGAAGTCATCAATAGGACAGGGATGGTTTTATGTATCTGTTTCACATTGCATAGGAGATCTTGACTAATGCAGTAAGATCTATAAGGGAAAACATACAAAGATTGCAAATGGGAAGGCAATGTTAATGAGCAACAGAATTGCTTATTTGGAAGTCCAAGGGAAACTACAAAGTATTACTCAAGTAAATGTTGAGGGTTTGTCATTTTTCAGTTTGTAAGAATAAAGTGTTCTTGTATTCTAAAAAATAAATAAATAAATAAAAAATAAAAAGGACTTTTAAGCCGGGCATGGTGGCGCATGCCTATAATCCCAGCACTCGGCCAGCTGAGGCAGGAGGATTGTTGTGAGTTCGAGACCAGCCTGAGCTACAAAGTGAGTTTAAGGCCAGTCTGAACTGCACAGTGAGACCTTGTCTCAAAAAGACAAAAAATAAAAAATAAAAATAAAAAGGATTTTTAGGGCCAGGGAGATGGCTCAGTGGAATAAGCACTTCCCTGGCAAGCACAAGTGTCTGAGTTCAATCCCTGGTTCTACCAAAAAAAAAAAAAAAAAAAAAAAAAAAAAAAAAAAAAAAAAAAAAAAAAAAAAAAAAAAAAAAAAAAAAAAAAAAAAAAAAAAAAAAAAAAAAAAAAAAAAAAAAAAAAAAAAAAAAAAAAAAAAAAAAAAAGGTTTTAAGCATTGTATACTGTGTACTTTTGATAGAAACGATGCCCTACTAATCTCTTATTTGAAACTTATTCATATATACACTCATGAAGGATCACATTGTTCCACATAACTATATAAAATGATTCATTAGGATACATGAGAGATGAATTATAATATTCTGTGCTTTGTTGAAATGATGTGTTCTCTTATTAAAGATAATTGTAAAATGTTCTTGCAGGTGTCTGTCTATTTGTGTTCCAATTATGTAATAAAATGTCTGAGTGTTGGAACTTAATAAGAGCAGTAAGTTACTCTCACAACTGTTGAGGGCAAAAGTCCAAGCCCAGGCTGCCCCTCCTCTGGGGCTCACAGGGAGGCCTCCTGGCAGGTAGCGTCACATCATGGAAGAAGACAGAGAAGGAGACAAAGAGAAATTATGGCGCAAGCTCATTACTATACCAAGTCACTATCATAGAGCTACCTGGGGCCTCCTGAGAGTGACCCCCATTCCCTTCAAGGACATTAGCCAGATGACCAAATTACTATAATCAGGCATCACCTCTGAAAGTGTCACCACCCCTGCACCACCACATACACACAGCACACATGCTGAGATTTTGGAACACATTTATGCCAGCACCAATCCACAGCATATGAAATTTTAGGCTTGGTCAACAGTGAACAGGAAGAATCATTTGCCAGGAAAGAGCAGCTGATCTTATTTTGAGCATGTGTTTCCTGCATTTCCTGTAGCTGAGTTTCATAGATGCACTTTTGATTTCAAATGTGTGGCTTGGCATACACCCCCTTCTGCCAGCAACCAAGAATAGAAGTGGTGGCAGCTAATGCTGACCCACAAGTCCAGCTCTCACTTTCTTATTTTTTTAATTTTGTGCATGTAGTTATTCTTTTTTTTTTTTTTTTTTTTTTTTTTTTTTTTTTTTTTTTTTTTTTTTTTTTTTTTTTTTTTTTTTTTTTTTTTTTTTTTTTTTTTTTTTTTTTTGTCTTTTTGAGACACGGTCTCACTATGCAGTTCAGGCTGGCCTTGAGCTCACTTTGTAGCTCAGGCTGGTCTCGAACTCACAACAATCCTCTTGTCTCAGCCTCCTGAGTGCTGGAGTTACAGGCCTGTGCCACCACGCCCGGCTTATTCATTTATTTTTGTTCATTTTTTTTTCACTTAAATCTTCTAGAAAACCAAATACAACTTGCCTAACCCAAAAGGGGACTACAAATTATCCTAAGTCAGATGACTTTGGAATTTCACATTATCATCATCTAAAAATGAACTTCTCCAGGTATTGTGGCGCATCCTTGTAATGCCAACATTGGGGAGTGGAAGCAGGAGAATGGCTGTAACTTCACATCCAATCTGGGTGAGGCAGTGCATTCGAGATTATCTAGAGCCCTTCATAGTCTTCATTGCAGCCCAGGAAGCATACATTTGTAATCCCATGGAAGCATGCCTGGAATTCCAGTGAGTTTATGTCATTCTCCCACTTCCAGCGCAATGCGTGGCAAGAATAAAGACAGCAAAATGTATCTGTAGCTATGGAGTGCCAAGGGGACCTAAGTCCAGCCATGACGGGGGCTGTCCAGAACAAAGGCCTCAAGCCATCAAGGTGGAAGTGGCTTGAAGATGGCTGAGTGTGAGAATGGTGGGATATAGGTGAGTGCTGTGAGCTTGGCTGGGGAAGAGGCCCAAGATCACCTCTGCATTATGCTGAGAGAAGGATATGCAGAAAGAGCAATCTGCATGACACACCTGAGACAGTATTTCATGTGCTGGGGTCCGTGTGTCAGCTGTGATGTGTAATCTTTCAAGCGCCAGAAATCATAGCTTCTGTCTGGAGGCTCCATCCCAGCTGACAGCGTTGAGCATTGGCTCTCCACCCCTCTTCATCCTGCTTCCACACCAGAGAACAACTAGGAATCTGGGAAAACACTGCCTGTCACCTCAAAGACCACAGATCAGCACCTCTGCTGGACTCATGTATTGTTTAAAGTCAGCTGAAGGGATAAGGAAAAGCCCCGGCCAGTTCTATACCTCTCAATACATGGAAATCAGGTCAGGAAATCAGGTCTCCACCTTCGTGGAGAGTCGCACAGATAGTCCTCCACCCAACACCAACCAGTAACACATAGTGTTACCCTACTTCTAAACAATTGTAACATTGACCCTACTTACTCACCATCCCCAGATGGTCCTGGCACCCTTCCAAGGTTCTTTGTGCCTGGGCTCACACTGAAGTCCTCTCTCTTCTCTTGCACAGTAACACAGTGCCCTGTCCAAAGCTGACAAAGAACTAAGCTGAAAATTATAATAATAGTAATTATATTATTACTAATTATGAACAGTAATTATTATCATCATAATGAATATAGATACACATATATATGAAAATCAATTTGCTAAGCTTATCTCCAAGAAAAGTGATTTTCTCATGAAGGAATAAATGTTTTACTTTAAGAAATTCAATCCTAGAAGCCGACATAATATCCTGTCCAACCACCATTAGTGCAAATCTTGCCTCTCATAGAATTATGTAGAAGCACAGCGTTATCTATCCCAACTGTACTGTCTATACACACACATCATGATTTTTTCTTTCTACACCCCTTTCTCTGTCTACACCTGTCAAAAGTGGGCACTCCACTGACATTCAACTAACTTAGGTGCTTGAACTCGACACCACAAGTCAACACAGTCCAGCATTCTACAACCATAGTGAGTTATTCAAAGAAATTGTCGACCATAGCCATTTACACCTCAGCTTAATATTATGGCCCCACGATGCATACTTCATTTTTATACTTTTCTGCTGGATGGTTAAGACCTAGATAGATCAAGACTTATATACCAACACATGAACTTTATATTTCCTATGTGGTCAGTGAAGTCCTCTCAGGGTTTATCTTGTAGTCCTGTACATTATTCTGTAGTTCCTTAGTCTGTGTCATCCATGTGGATGAGTCATGGCCAATGCTTGACCAGTTTGCTCTCTGTGAGAGCTTGAGAGAAAGTTTTTTCTTCATGTGACTCTCCCCAGGCACACTTTAGAACTTCAGTCCCTTTCCTCTGTGGCTCCATAATCTCCTTGTTCAGAAAATTTGGAGCTCACCTGAGTTTTATGATGTTGCAGTACAGGTTCTCCTATGTCCTGAGTCTTCGCTGACCTTGAAAGGCTTCTAGTACTACGGTTATCCACTAGGTCAATAATTATTGAATTTTTGATATAATTCAGGTATAAAAAAATAAGTAAGCAGCTACACTCAATTCACTGATAAGAGATATCTGCTAAAATAATATCTGTAAATATAACATCATGTATGCACCTTGTACAATATCAAAACGTTATGAAAACAGTTTTCAATGCATTAATTCATCGAATATGTATGGTTAAGCTGTCTTAAAACTGTCTGATTGACGTTTGTATTTCAATAAAATATAAATAAATAAATAAGAAATTCAATCCTTCTCATCCCTCTCCACATGGCCAGAGACCACAGAGCTCTCTCCTCTCCTGGGCCACCTCAGGAGACTTGTTGCCCAGACTCAGGTCCAGCACTATGTGAAGCTCTGAACTCAGGGAGGAGGAAGAGGAGCAGCTGGACTGGACTCAGGACAACATCCAGGGACCCTTGCTGTACTCTTTGTATGTCTTCTTCTATGACTTCTTGACAGAGATAAAGGGCTTTTCTTATGGCTTGTATTTCTATATTCCCCCGAACCCACATGTTTGCATACATGGGGAGTTTTGAAGGTAGCTGGGTATGATAATGGGGTAAGGTTTGGCATTAAAGGAATTCCCAGGAAAATACTTTGAAAGGTTTTGCTCAGCTCTTACTGTTCTCCATAAATTCTAACATATTCAAGGTTGTTTTAAATTTATCTGACAAGAATTCCATCAATCTACATGAATAACAGCACAACACATGATCAGGACACGGGAAAAGAATCACTGCTCTGCCAGTTTTGGTAACATTTTTATTATTGTTATTATTTATTGATTCAACAGTGAGTTACTATGCAGCTTCGACTTGGGGCCAGAACAGCATGCTGTACTGGGGATCAAACTCTAGTCCCTGTACATGCCAGGCAGGCGTCTAGAGCACCAAACTGTCTGCACATTGCACATCTCAGTTTTCTTTGGTTATTTTCTCAAATAAGATTTGGACCTTGTTTTATTATTATACTTTATTTTGTAAGTATATATTATATATATTATTTATTGTAGGGATCCATTGATCTTACTGCAATCAGTTCTACCCAGGAAGAAATAGTGGCAGGAATGAGAAAGATGGACAAGAAGACCAAAGCTGGACTAGGTGGTCGCTGGTCTGCTTGATGGGCAAGACTAATGCAACACACAATACAAATCCTCTATTGGGCCAGGGAGATAGCTCAGTAGAATAAAAGTGGAATAAGTGCTTGCCTGGCAAGCACAAAGGCCTAAGTTCTATCCTGGGTTCTGAAAAAAACAAAAAAATCCCTTATCTATGCTTTTGCAAACTTAGTAACATGTGACACAAGGTTGCCTAGCGACTAACAGCTGACCTCAACCAAGCATCCTGTCAGGACTGAGGTAGCTTGTTTGCTTTAGGGACTGAGGCTTAGTCCCATCTATACACATTTGATCAAATTCCTGTTTTCCTGGCTCCCAACAATTTATTATTATTTGTTTTATTATTTATTGTTATTTTACTTATTTTATTTTATTACTTTTATTGCTACAATTTAAAGATATACAATAATGACATTTATCATAGGGAAGTTCTATACATCACATACATCGATTTGCCACTTTGCACCCATTCACCTCCTCTCCTCTCAACCCTCTTTCCTGCTTTCCCTGATTTTATTGCCATTAATCCTTGTTTTCTCAATTCATTTCTTCCTTTGCTTTTGAACAGTTTCTTTCCATTTCACCATATATTTTTGTACTATTTTGTTCTTATTTATGCTTTCAGTTTTTTCACACCAGTGAGACAGTGTGATTCTTACACATCTGTGTCCCATATATTTCCCTTAAATATGTTCTGAAGAGCCATGAGTAGCTACAATGCCTTGTAGCTGCACTTGCCTGCAGGCTATCCTTTATGGTGGAATAATGTTCCATTATATGTATCTTTTTTGTCTTTCCTTTGTTTGATATGGGTTTGGGTTGCTTCCAAGGGTTAGTGGATAGAAACTATGTTGCTATCAAAAATGACTGTGTATTAATACTGTGGTGTGATGCTTTTAATTGTTTTAGGAAAATACTAAGAAGAGAAATAGCTGGGTCAAAAAGCACCTGCGTCAGCCTCCCAAGGGCTGAGACTACAGGCATGCACCACCACACCTGGCTGAAGTTCTCCTTTTGTAATTAGTGCCTAAGTAATGTGTAATTTTGCCTTCTTCTCCTTCTTCTTCTCCTTCTTCTTCTCCTTCTTCTTCTTCTTCCTCTTCTTCTTCCTCTTCCTCTTCCTATTCCTCTTGTTCTTCTTGTTCTTGTTCTTCTTGTTCTTTTTGTTGTTGTTGTTCTTCTTCTTCTTCCTCTTCCTCTTCCTATTCCTCTTGTTCTTCTTGTTCTTGTTCTTCTTCTTGTTCTTCTTCTTCTCCTTCTCCTCCTCCTCCTCCTTCTTCTCCTTCTCCTTCTTCTCCTACATTTAGGACAGGCTTTACAAGGTCTCACTATGTAGATCAGATTCATAGTGATTCTCCTATTTTCAGCCTCCCAAGAGCTGGGATTACAGGCATGCCACCAGACCCAGTCTCAACCTTCAACTGCCATCTCAGCATGCACCAAGGGCGAGGCCAGCATAGCACACTGGGTATCAAATCCCAGCTACTTCTCACTTACTTAGCAGACACTTTAGTTAGCTGAGCTATTAGGCTGGCCCCTGTATGCTTTTGTGTGTGTGTGTGTGTGTGTGTGTGTGTGTGTGTGTCTTAGGTATTGTGTTCCTGTTCTTCCCATCAATAATTGTCCTTAGCTGATCCTACAATTTCTTGCCAGACAAGTGCTTATTTCACTAAGCCATCTCCCCAGCTCTACAATTTCTTATATCTGAGTGTAAAGTAATCATTTTGTGTCACTGAGCTATAGGATAATATGCCACCCTTCCACTATTATTATGTTCCTTAAACTTGCTCTAGTAATCCTGTTTTTTCTATTAGCATTTTCATTATTATTCACAAATTTTATTTAACGTTGCATTAAGTTTTCTACGAAACTTAATTTCAACTTGATTCAAATTTCAACTAGATACAAATTTCAACTTGCAGCCAGAGACCGTGCAAGAAAGAACGACTTAATTGTATGAAGATTTAGATTTTAAAACAGTCATCATCAGTGGTAATCAGAACCATTCATTAGATATTTATTTGCCCCTGTGTGTTTTGATGGTGATTTTCTTTCTTTCTTTTTTTTTTTTTTTTTTGTATTTTTAGCACAGTATCTACAGGATCTCAGTACACAGATTGTACTCATAGTGATTCTCCTGTTTTCAGCCTCCCAAGCTCTGGGATTACAGCCACTCACCATCACACCCAGTCTCATCTTCCATCTCAGTGTGCCCCCAGGAGCAGGGCCAGCACGGCACACCGTAGATGGTGATTTTTTAAGCGCCTGTTGTAAGCTTTACTTTAGAAATAGTGCACGAATTAAATTCCTGTACCTGCTATGCAACCAGTTCTGCTATGTATTTATTGCTGTAAGAATGAGTTGGAATCTAGAGCTACAAATGCTGTGGGAAAAGAAGTGCATATACTTGATGCCCAAGGCATGAAGCTAATGTTTGAAAGAACTGGCTGCAATTCAGCTTTCACAAGACGAGTTCAGATATCTCCGGTTAACCTTCTCTCAGAAAATGTACATCTGATTACTTAGGAGGCAGTGACTCTGGAGGATGTGCTTGTGAACTTCACCCTGGAGGAGTGGGCTGTGTTGAATCTATCTCAGAAGGAGCTCTACGGAGAAGTGATGTGGGAAACATGAATATGACTGTTGTAGGTAAGGATGGCATTTGCTCATGTGTACTAGAGAGCGTTGGGTCTTACTGATTATTTCAGATTCATTAAATAGAATGTAAGAACCTTTTGAAGTCTATCTCAAGCCTGTTGACATTACACAATGGTCAAACTGCAATCCGCTAATTTCTATTAAATGATATAGTGACTTTTTATATTTTTATGGTTACCATTTAGAAAAAAACTGAGAAATCTAGCAAATTGAAGAGGAATATAAAATTGCTCAACAAATATAATTTGTATTAGGTTTTTGAACACTGAAATAAAGAGATAGGACAGATAGAAGCCTTTATTGACTCTAAAGATGCAGAGAGAGTCCAAGACAGATGGGGGATCCTCTGACCTGAGACAGAGAAAGCTGAGACTTTTAAGGACTTTTCTTAGGGGTGGAGTTTGAGGGGCAGTTGTGATTATATGCAAAGAGCTGATTGGTGTCTCCCCTGTGTGCGGCACATGAGGATTAACATGGCGAACCCGTTCCAGCATTCGCACTTCCCTGTGCCTCCGAATCCCCTCATCAACGGTAAACCATGAAATCTCACGTCCCTCTCATTCATAGTGGGTCATATTTTGATCTACATTTTTTCCAATCTCATTCTTCTTTCCATGAGCTGCAACATTAAGTTCAGATTTGACTCTTACCAGAACTACACCATCAAATTCAGACTGATCCAGGCATATATTTTCCCACCATTATCTTTCACATAAGAAATCCATCCCATATTACTTATCTTACCTGTGCTTAGAAAACTCAAAGAACTCTTTAAGAAAATAGTGGACCTCCTTCTGGGCCATAGTGCATACCTCACCCACAAGAGTATCCTCTGGTTCAGTTCTGGTTGCAGGCACAGAGACTAAAGTGAATGGCATAAGCACCTGCCTGGCATGCACAACATTCCAAGTTTGATCCCAGTACCACAAAATAAATGAATGAATGAATAAATAAATAAATAAATAAGATGAGGGTGGATTGCAAATCCTTTCAGAATGATCATGTCTTTACAACAGAGGATGTTTCCTCTGCTCTCTATAGAAGCAGAAGAGAATGCCACTGGAGTGGAGCTCAATGGTGTTCATTGGAGTTCAATGTGGAGTCCATTGGAGTTCAGTGTTGGCCATGGGTGCTCTTCCACCACAGGGGGAGGGGAAATCTCTTCACCTGGCAAAGTAATCTCCTGAGAATGTAGATGCTCAACACCCACAGCCTCTTCCGGGTCCTGTTAAACATCTCTTGCTCAGTTACAGAGTACCATTCTTCTCCAATCAGTGCCCTTGCCTTTACTTCACATACCCTTCAAATCTGACAATTAAACTTGCAATGTATTGCAGCTAGTCAAATTTAAAATTTGGATGTTTGCAATCTTAATCAAGTGGCAAAAGTAGAGGAGATTCTCTTTCAGGACACACTTAGAAACTTTTAAGATTTTTTATGTGTATCTATAATTAGGGATTGCATCTTTGAATTACTTGTTTTAATTTATTAATCTGTCTTTGCTGAATTTCACTGCTTATGAATAGGTTGACCTTAAAGTTGTCCTTCATTAATTTGTCCAGATTCATAGAGCAATCAGAAATCATCACTATATTTCTCATTCATCCAAAAATATTCTATATCTTCATATATGGAGTCACTAAATTTGTTATAGTACATAATTCATGAATTAGAAAAATCAAATGGATCTACATTGTGTAATACTTTAAATAGTTCACAGAAAGGACTATCAGTATTCACCATAGTAATAGGAGAGACTATAGTATCTTTAGATCTCATTAAAAAAAGATGCCCAAATCCAGGAACACCTAAAGCTATTAAAGAACTTCATCCTTGCAATGCTGTTCCTGTCAAGTGTTTTATCAACAGCGGTGCCACTGGTGGCATGGCAGAGAAGCAGGAATAAGGTGCAGGGGAAGCCTTTCTTAGCTCTGAAGATACAGAGAAGATCCTCTGACCTAAAACGGGGACAATGAGACCTTAGGGACTTTTGCTAAGGGTGGAGTTGAGGGGCAGGGGCAGTGACACACGAGGAGCTGATTGGGGGCTCCCTTGTGTGGGCGGGAAAGGTATAAAGAAGCCATACCCAGGGCTGGAGTTGGGAAGAAGGAGGAAGTGGTCACTGGGAAGATAAGCTGTTGTTTTGGGGATTCAGCCATGTTGGATCAGGGCAGTGATAATTAGCAGTTTGTGCTCGGGTTGTGACTCATCAGTTTCTCCTGAGCCATTCCTAGTATCCAAGTCTCTATCAGTCAGTGCTTACCAGAGAACAGATTTAATGCAAAATACACAGATATACTTAGAAGTTGGGGAGACAGCCCACTCAGCCAGCCTGGTGAGGAAGAGTTTCAGAGGTTTCTCCAGGAGCTGGAGATGTAAGGAATCATTGAACACACAGAGCCCACTGGAGTGCCCATTGTGAGTCCATATCAGGAGGCCAAAGTTTCTTGGCCACAAAGGAGACTGTTTTGTGCCAGAACCGGAAGACCCTGTGTTGGAAGGCAAGAGACAAAGGCAAAGGGAAAGATGTATACTGGGACTACACCAAAAAGTGGAAGTGAACCTTCCAGATTTCTTTCTCTGTTATACCATTCTGAAAACAATCCTGGTTAGAGTGGATTTTCTACAGCCATAATTATGGATTTCCAACTCAGTTTGGCATTTCTTGGTCATATTGGCACAATCAGTAGGTACTCATAATTAAAAATTTCAGATTTTTTATCAATTTTATTGAGAAACAAATAGTAATGACACAGTTTCAAAACAGGTTAGTAGGATAGTTTCAATAATTAATACAGTGCATATCGTTGTCTTCATAGCAGTTATTCACAGTACAAGATGCAGACATGATATCCTGTCAGAACACTGTTAGTACAAATCTTTCTTCTCATTGAATTAAGAGAAAGTAGCTGTATATCTATCCTAGATAGCTCAGGGCCAAGGAGATGGCTCAGTAGAATAAGAGTTTCACTGGCATGTGCAAAAGCCTGAGTTCAATCCCCAGGTCTGAAAAAAAAGAATTAGACAGCTCAGTGGACTAAAGTGCCTGCTTAGGGAGAGCTCAGCAACCAGGGTTTGATCCCTGTACTATGGTGTCGCCCCATCCCAGGGCATGCTGAGATAGCAACTGAGACTGGGCATGATGATGCAGGCCTACAATCCCAGTACCTGGGAGGCTGGAAACAGGAGGATCACTTTCCACATGGTGAAACCTCAAAGGCCCTGTACTAAATGCATTTTAAAAAAAAGATGGTATGATTTAGCAGTAAGAGCATCATCAAAAGAAGTTTTGCCAACTGTGGACTTGATTTGGGGGTAACGATAATTATTGGATAGCATGAGGCAAGCATCTTTGGTCTGTTCCTTGGTGCGGGCAATGCCATTGCCTTTGGTAATTATTGCTGCTTTTACCTGGGAAGCTGAGATAATGGCTCAAAGGAAAACAGTTTCATAAAATGATGAAACTTACAAATTTATGACTCAGGTTGTGTTCTGCTTCACCAATTTTAGACATAAATTCATACAACATCCTGTTTCATTATCCATTAGGATCACTGTCCGATGTTTAAAATACGTAACAATCATTTAAAAATACATGCACACTGGAAGCATGTGGCCAAATTGATCTTTTTGGTCAGTATTTTGCCTTCTAATTTTTTTTTTTTTTTTTTTTTTTTTTTTTTTTTTTTTTTTTTTTTTTTTTTTTTTTTTTTTTTTTTTTTTTTTTTTTTTTTTTTT
>PVKA01049588.1:0-13160 GCA_004027165.1 Ctenomys sociabilis | reverse complement strand
CGGATTTCCTGGTATAGCAGACTATATAGATTTTACAGACCAATCACAATCATACACGTGTTCAGATGTCATTGGTAGGATCATAAAAACGGCGGGCTTTTCCCTGGATAGGAGGAGCCCAGGCATGGCAACAAGAACCAGAAGCCGGATGTAAGCGCCATCTTGGCAGACACGATGGGCGGGGGAGCGAGGAGCGGTCACCATCTTGGAATGGCTCCCGACACAAAGCCACTTTGATAAAATCAACATGGTATTGGCAACAAAATAGACCTGAGGATCAGTGGAATAGATTAGAAGACGCAGAAGCATCTACGAAAACAGTCAGCCATCTTATCTTCAACAAAGGGGCTACACAAGCTCACTGGAAGAAAGATAGCCTTTTTAACAAATGGTGCTGGAAAACATGGCTTTCTACATGCCAAAAACTAAAACTTGACCCAGCTCTATCACCATGCACTAAGTTAAAGTCAAAATGGATTAAGGATATAAACATTAAAACAGAAACACTCAATCTCCTGGAAGAGAAAGTAGGAGGAACTCTTGAAGACATAGGGGTAGGTAAAGAGTTCATGAACAAACATATATTCACATGGGAAGCCCTTGAAAGAATCAACAACTGGGATCAACTCTTCTTGAGGAGCTTCTGCATGTCAAAAGAAATTGTCAACAGAGTGAAAAGACAACCCACAAATTTTGAAAAAATCCTAACTAATAAGCAATCAGACAGAGGACTACTGTCTAGACTATATAAAGAACTAAGATATAACAGGGCCGTCAAATTTAAAGACCCAGTTCAGAAATGGGCATCTAAGATGAACACACACTTCTGAGAGATGAAATTAAAGAAGCAAATAAATATATGTAAAAATGCTCCACGTTACTAGCCATTCGTGAAATGCAAATATAAACAACACTGAGATACCATCTCACTCCAGAAAGAATGACTATCATGAGGAAATCAACCAACAACAAATGTTGGAGAGGTTGTGGGGAAAAGGGAACACTTCTCCACTGCTGGTGGGAATGTAGACTGGTACAACCATTGTGGAGGTCAGTGTGGAGACTCCTCAAAAGAGTAGGACTAGAAATCCCATTCAAACCGGCTATCCCCCTTCTGGGAAATTTCCCAAAGGATCTGGAAACATTCTATCATAGAGATATATGTGTTCCTATGTTTATAGCAGCACAATGTGTTTTGGCAAAATCTTGGAAACAACCACGATGTCCATCACATGAGGAATGGTTGAAAAAGATGTGGTATTTCTATATAATGGAGTATTACTCAGCTATTAAGAATGATAAGTTTGAAGCATTTATACTGAAGTGGATGCCACTTTAACATACACTCATAAGTGAAATAAACCAGACACATATTTGTAAATATCATATGGTCTCCCTAGTATAACAAGCAAAAAGCAGAGATACAAAAGGAAATATACAACAACTAACATCAATTGAGTCAGATAAGGCAAAGTGAATGGCATATGTTGCAGGATACTAATCAGCTTTTCTTCTGCATGGTTAACAACCTAAGTTCACAAGTCAGAGTTAGAGAAATAGAAGAGCCACAAGGCCAGCCAACATTTTGGCCCTAACCTTTCAAGGTCAGTGAAGACTGAGGACATAGGAGAACCTGTATTGCAACATCATGAAACTCAAGTGAGCTCCAAATTTTCTCAAGAAGGAGATTATGGAGCCACAGAGGAAAGAGATTGAAGTTCTATAGTGTGCCTGGGGAGAGTCACATGAAAATAAAACTTTCTCTCAAGTTCTCACAGAGAGCAAATTGGTTAAGCATTGGCCGTGACTCATCCACATGGATGACACAGACAAAGGATCTATAGAATAATATGCAGGCCTAGAAGATAAACCCTGAGAGGATTTCACTGACCACATAAGACATATAAAGTTCATGTGTTGGTATATAAGTCTTGATCAATCTAGGTCTTAACCATCCAGCAGAAAAGTATAAAAATGAAGTATACATCATGGGGCCATAATATTAAGCTGAGCTGTAAATGGCTATGGTCGACAAGTTATTTGAATAACTCACTATTGTTGTGGAATGCTGGACTGTGTTGGGCTGTGGTGTTGAGTTCAAGCACCTAAGTTAGTTGAATGACAATGGAGTGCCCACCTTTGACAGGTGTAGACAAAGGAAGGGGTATAGAAAGAAAAATCATGATGTGTTTGTATCGACAGTACAGTTGGGATAGACAATGCTGTGCTTCTACATAATCCTATGAGAGGCAAGATTTGCACTAATGGTGGTTGGACAGAATATTATATCGGCTTCTAGTACTATGGACATCCGCTAGGAAAATAATTATTGAATTTTTGATATAATTCAGGTATAAAAAATAAGATAAGCAGCTACACTCTTAATTTACTGATAAGAGACATCTGCTAAAATAATATCTGTAAATATAATATCATGTATGCACCTTGTATGATACCAAAACATTATGAAAACTGTTTGAAATGTATTAATTTATTGAGTCTGTCTTGTTAAGGTGTCTTGAATCTGTCTGATTGATATTTGTACTTCAATAAATTAAAAAATAAAATAAAAAAAAAAAGAAGTGAAGACAAAGGGGAATCGAGAAGAATTAAGCTGCATTATATAGGCGCACCCACTCGGCAAGGTGTCTGTAAATGGGGTGACTGCAGACAGCTAACGAAATACATAATTAACAGAAAGACAATATGTGTGCATCTGTTTCATAGTTTTAAAAACGAATGCTGTCATTTACTGGAAATATCCTACCGAATCCAACACTTTCTCACCTGAAACTCTGAAAATTTGTACTTGTAATTCTTTTTTTCCCTCATTTTACTATTTATTCATATTCCCGTATGGTTAAGTAATATTTCCTTTTTCTGTTATGTCATGTTATTATAACTTAATCACGGTCTGGACATTTGCGTATAGATGTTTTATTTTCCTGTTCTACCTTAGGCATTTAAGATTTGTCCATGTTTTTTCATGTGACATTAATTTATAAGTTACTGTTTTTATAGATTTATAGAATACAGATTTTTGAATAGTGCCCCAGGGATTTATGTACCAAGGCTATCCATTTAGGTGAGATTTGCTATATCACAGAGATGTGAGTATGATTTCATAACATTATGCAAAGTTGTTTTCCAGAGTGACTGTACATTTTAAAGGTTTGTCAACTTATAATTATGAGATATTATTTCATTGGAAATTCAGTTTATAGCTACCTGATTTTTAATCTAATTGCATTATAATTCCATAGGTTTATTGACGATTCAGATTTTGTCAGCAGAGTGCCCATCTTGGTCTATTTGGTCTACTATAATATATTAAAATAAATTAGGCAGATTGTGAATAAACTGCCAATTATTACAGCCTGGGGGCTGTGAAAATCAAGATCAACACATTAGCACATTTGATCTGTGGAGCTTCTAGGTTCACAGAATAGGGCCGTCTTGCTGTGTCTCCACACGGTGAGGAGCCTAGGAATCCCTGGGACCTCAAAATCCCACTCATGGCACACAGCCCTAATCCCTTCCCAAGGACTTAGCCATCTGCTGATGGCTATGTTTCATTGTATTAATTTTAGGAGTTGCAGACCTTTAGACCACTCCATTATCTGTATATCTCAGTTACATCTCTCATTGCTGAGAGAAAATAACCAACACCCCAGGTAAAGGAGGAAATTAATTCAGTGTACAGAGCTTTCATAATCAGCTGGGTCCAAGGCAGGGTGTCCTGGCACAGGAGCGTCACATAAGTGAAACAGGGCAGAAGGCAGGAAGAGCAAGCAGGCAGGCAGGCAGGCAAGGGAGAAGACGGGTCCTTTCTGTGCCTTCTGTGGTATCCAGGCTACTGGGCTTAGGGTGGTTCCAAATCAATCAGTGGACTGATTTAGTAACCACACAACCTTAAGCACTACACACTCTAGATTCAGTCACCTCTGGAAGTTCTCCTCGCCTTGGCAGCATGACACTTGTTCTTTTTTTATCTTCTCCTTTTAAAAATTTATTTATTTGTATTTTAATTCGAAGAATGAAAAACAGAAGCAAAAACAAGTAGAAAAAAATCACATAAACAGGGTAACATACAACAATACATATGTTACAGATTTTTAAAACATGGGTAGCTAATACATACACATATATATGTGTGTATATATGTATATGTATATATATATATATATGTATATATATATATATATATATATATATATATATATATATATATATATATATATAAATAAAATAAAACAATACAACACAGATCAGCAGTCCACAATAGAAGTGAGTTATCCATAGAGGTTGCTGACTTAGGCATTTACAGTTCAGTATATTAATATGACTTTATTTTATATACCTCCATTTTTATACTTTTCTGCTGGATGGTTAAGACCTAATTAAAGCAAGACCTATATAACAAGAAATATAACTTTTGTGTCAGGTAAAGTCAGTCAGGTACCCTCAAGGTTTATCCTGTAACCCTGTACCTCACTTTGTAGATCCCTTGTCAGTGTCAGCCATGTGGATGAGTCACGGCCATTGCTTGACCAATTTGCTCTCTGTGGAAGCCTGAGAGAACATTTTCTCTCCATGTGACTCTCCTTAGGCACACTATAGATCATCTATCGCATTCCTCTGTGACCCCATAATCTCCTTGATCAGAAAATTTGGGGCACAATTGAGTTCCATGATGTTACAGTACAAATTCTCCTATGTCGTGAGTCTTAGCACAAAACTTTGAACCTAGATCCAAACCACAACTCCCTGCAAATCCATTTTTGCATGTGTGCTTGTGGTTTTCTTTTTCCCAGATGATTTTAAGAAATACGTGGTACTGTATGCATGTTATTACCAGGTAATACATTTCAAGGATAATGTACTTTATGCTTTGAATTCAAATTCTCCTTGTAGTAAATTTAATAACATGAAGCTTACTTTATTTAATTAAAATTATCTGTACTTTGGCTTATGAAAGAGCATTGTGTCTTACCAAAGAAATCCATCTCTATCTAAAAGTCAAAATATTTTCTTATGAGCAGAATATATTTGTTGAGGGAAAGAAAGCTCCTGTCCAAGAGAGGGACAAGAGGGGGAGCCTGAGTGGGTAGTCCCCAAAAGATTTCCTTTATGTTGCTTTTTCAAAACTTAGCTTTTCTTCTTCCATTTAGGACTTTACTTACATGAAATTTATTTTTTATGGTGTGAGATAAAGGAACAATCAAGATGTTTTCTTATCTGTGGATTTTCCCCCATTAAATTCACTAACTGATCTGATATTGTACTGACCTTCAGGACAATTGAAGTAGGTTTATGTAGTTGCTAGACAATTTCACTGTGATTTTTTTTTATTTTAATAATTTTATGTTCCTGGACAGTATTATAATATCATAATCTGTATAAATGTATGGTAAGTCAATATCTAGAAAGGTAAATTTCCCATCAAAATACACAGCTTCTTGCCCTACAGGGAGGTTCACATTCTATTTTTCATTCTTATTGTGCATCAGTCCAGCACCCATTATCTCTTCAAATATTTTCTTTACTTCCCTTTCTTTGTTCTTTACTTTTAATGCTTTAATTTTTTTTCCATAGTTTTATTGAAGAACAAGTAGCAATGAGACAGTTTCAAATAAAATTAGTAGAACAGATTCAATAATTAGTACATTGCATATTGTTTTCGGATGGTTATTTGTTGTACAAGGTACAGACATGATATTCTATTTACAAACACTATTAGCGCAGATACCTTTATTCATTGAATTAGGAGAATGTAGCTGGATACCTATTTTTTAAAGCTGATTTATAGTACAGTTTCAATAGTTAATGCTTTTTACATTGTTATCTTCCTAGTGGTAATCCTCTTTTTTTGGCAGAACTAGGGATTGAACTCAGGCCCTTGCACTTGCCAAGGAAGTGCTTATTCCACTGAGCCACTTCCCTGGCCCTTAACACTTAAATTTTGGGGCCAGAGATATAGCTCAGCAGCCTAAGTGCCTGCCTGGCAGATGCCAGGTTGTAAGTTTGTCCCTGGAACTGAAAAATAAAAAAGCTCAAATTTCCTGTATAATCAACTTTTCGTATTTTCTGAATTCCTCTTTACAGTTTTAATCTAGCTATTGATGTGTCATTCATCCTATTTTATGACCTCTATTCCGATGCACTAATGTTTTCCAGTTACATCTACCTTCTCTAAACCTATTGATTTAACAAATACTAACACAGGGATTGGGGAAATGGCTCAGTGGAATAAGAGCTTCCCTGGCAAGTGCGAGGGCCTGAGTTCTATCCCCAGTTCAAAAAAAAAAATCCTTAAAAAACAAAAATAAAAACTATAACATATAAATTTTATTTGTAGAAGTTTTATTTTCTCATTTTTAATGCAGTAAGCCATGGTTTAATTTTCATCATCAATTTTCACATTTCTATTTCTTTTGCTATTCAGTTTGATATTCACAATATTAAAATTTCTTTTGGTGAATAACTGAGCTGTGTGAATTTACCACCTTTTCACTCATGCTACTTCATTTGCTTTCATGTTTGACTGTGAAATTACAATTTCTAAAGTTTGTGTGTAAAACTCCTTGGAGTTGTAGAAGGAAAATAGATAATGTTAGACAGAGTTTGAGTTTGCAAACCTAGTTCACCATCTTAGATTGAAATAAATTCTTTATTTTCAGTTCTTTAGACCATCCATAGAATGCACATTCTCACTTCTAAGCCAATTTGAATGTATCACTTGGAGATAGAGTTTTCTAAGTAAGGTTTTTTAAAATTCTTTTTAGTAATAGTGTACAAACTTCGGACCTTTTTCACACCATCCTTGTTTTTCCATCAAGATATCTTTTACTGTAAAGAAATCACCTAGAATCCTTCCAATAATTTTTTTCTGTTATTAATTTGACCTATGTTGAGTGAAGTGTATGCGAATGTTTTCCTTAACTGCTAAAAGCTGTCACTAACAGATGCCTGTTGCATGCTGATGATTAATGCCAGCCTGGCCCATGCTCCTGGATGAAAATTTGACCTTATTTGCTCTTAAAACATTCTCTGTTCTTAAAGCTCTAATTCTGTTGAATGATTTCTCAAGAGCTTGAGGAGTCATGCTGTGTAATATTGGCCATATTTCACAGTTTGTACCATTACATTGCATGTGCAGTTTATTACTGAGTGGTTTCATTTTGTAGTCTTGCTAGTGCCATCATATAATTAAATTGTAAACTCTGCCGTAGAAAGGTCAGACACTTTAAATAGACAAAGGCAAATGCTGTGTGTGTTTAGGTTTCTACTCACAGAGCGCTGAAAGCCACATAAAGGTGAAGAAATCATGTGAGATACAGTAGAAATTTCTAACACTTGGAACAAGGTTTCATAGCATCTTGCTATTCAAAAGAAATCTTACCTTACAAGTTTTAAAATATGCCTCTATTTTCTTAGAATAGTCATGGAAGAAAAATATGCCAGTTGAATAGTTTTCCAAATAGGCATGAATAGTTGTTGGCTGCTATTTTCTTTGTCCTATCTTCTTTTAATCCACATTGTTTTTTCTTTGTGTTTTCTTTTACACTAGAAAATATATGGCAACTTTCTTCCCAATAATCAGAACTTTTCAAATTGTGCTTGATCAATTCTTTCAATTTCAGTTTTGAAAATGGACACAATACTTTCAAAATGTATATCATAAAATATGTTTTTTTTAGGTTCAGTATGATTGTGTGCATTAAATATATTTACTTCATCTTAGCCACATACTTGAGGGTTTCAGAGAACCTAAGGCCTATTGAATTTGGGGCAGTATCGCTGTTAGATAAGCTGCTGAAACTGTAATGTAAAAAGGTTTTTTTTTCTCAAAAAAGGAAGTTTGAGCTGTTTCCTGAGAATATTCTGAATTAAATTAAATGGGCCACATGTAGGTATGGTAAAATAATCATGTCATTCTATCAAATTATCTTTTCACAACTTGTGCATAGAATTTATTCATTCATTTTGTATATGCCAATGATTTTTGCATAAGATAGTATATCTTATGCTCTAGTCCATTGTACAATAATTTATAACTTCTATCGTAGGTTTCCTTAATTAGTGAGTCATTTGTGAGATATACTGATACAAAATTACATGTATAGGGCCAGCCAAATAGCTCAGGAGATTAGAGCGCCTGTGAGCAGATGCAGGGGCTGGGGTTTCAGTCCCCCGGCCCGCTGTGGTGGCCCTGCCACCGGGGTGCGCTGAGATGGTGATAGAGAATAGGCGTGGTGGAGCGCACCTGTAATCCCTGCTCGGGGGAGGCTGTGAACAGGCGGGTCTCTACGAGTCTGATCTAGTCAGGAGATCCTGAACACATTGTAGATCCTTCCCTAAAATACAAAAAAAAGGTGCATGTATATATCCATTGGCCTGAGATTGTCGACAGCTCTCATGAGGTTCGCAAAATAATTTTTAAAGCTCTTTTTTTGATTCAAAGAATATGTCAGGCTTTTTTTCTAGAATACTCATATTTAAATTATTTCCAGATTAAGAAATAATAGAAAGCCAAATAATTAAATTTAACATAGGTAAATAAAGCCAAAATTCATAATAATGTACTTTTGTAACTTATCATTGTTTAGAGATAATTCAGAAAGTTTCAAAAAAGACTTTAAATTGAGGAAATGCATTAATATATTATTACAATTTTTTTCTTCTTTTAGATTGAAGCAGGGCTTATAAATACATTATTATTATTAATTTTTTTGTTCGCAGAACCAGGGGTTCCCTTGCCAGGGAAGCACTTATTCCACTGAGCCATCTCCCCAGCCCTCATTATTTTTTATTTTATAAAACAGTAAAACTCAAAAGAAAGCATTAAGAGAATAAAAATAGTTAATATATGTGTATCATTAGTTTCAAAATAATTGCCCAGAGCACAAAATACAGACAGAGGACAATTTTGCACAGTAGAAACAAACAGATTAGCACAAAACCTTCTTTTCAGTGAATAACAGAAGCTGGTAGTACAAGTGAAACAAGCTGACATATAGACCAAAATACTTTCAAAAAAAGTGAATAGGTAATTTAGGGAATTATTTTAAGTTTTCCCTACTGGCTTCTCCCCTCTCTCTGTCTCATCTCTCACTTTCTCTCTCTTGCTGTCTCTCTCTATGTATATATGGAGATATAATTTCTGTTACAAAACCCATGCCATTTAAGCTTGTATCACTTAAACTGATTAAGTGACTTATTATTAGGGGACATTATTAAGTTACTTACCTGTGAATGCCTCAAATTTATCTTTCTTTACGGCAGAGCAGTTCATTGCATATAAAAACATTTTCCTTACCATACATCTGCTGTTCAGCATATACGCTGCTTCCCAGATTTAAACATCCCAAATTGTGCTTCTATGAACATGGATGTGTGCGTGTCCCTGTAAGATGATAATTTTAACTCTTTTAGGAACATACCTAGAAAGGGGATAGCTGGTCAGAGGGAATTTCTTGCTTTAGTTTTCTGAGCAATTTGCACACTGGTTTCTGTCGTGGTTTTACTAATCCACACTTCTAACAGTGGACAGACTGCCTTCTTCTCTCATCCTTCCCATCATGTGTCATCCATTTTGGTGATAGCTATCGGTAAGATGGTATCTCAGTATAGTTTTAATTTACCTTTCTCTAGAAGATAGATGTGTTGGATATTTTTAATGTATTTATTGGATAATTTTTATTCTTCTAAGAAGTGTCTGTTCTGGGGGTTGCCCATTTTTTGATTGACGACTTTAGTTTGAGGAGTCCAATTTTTGAGTCCTTCATATATTCTAGATGTTATTCATCTGCCCATGGAATAAATAGCTAGAAAGTGCTTTTTTTCCCATTCCGAAGGTCATCGCTGCACTGATTGTGTCCTTGGTGCAGAAGCTTTTTAATATACTATGATACTGTTTGTTGATTCTCAGGATCCTGTCTTGTGCCCGGGGGTTCTGTTTGAAAAGTCCATGCTGAGTATGTCTTGAAGAGTTCTGTGTGTTGTATCTTCCAGCACATTCCTTCTGCTTTAATGTAGACATTCAAGTCATTTTTGATTTGTACTTTAGTATATGGTAAAATATATGGGTCTGATGTCCATGTGTTTCCGAATATAGTCCTCTGCACATGGACAGTCTTCTACATGCAGATATCAAGTTTTTGCAGGCTCATTTATTAATGAGGCTATCTCTCTTCAGTATTTCTTTCTGCTCTCTTTGTTAAAGGTCAGATAGCTGCACATACCTGGGCTGCCTCTGATTCTTCTGTTCTTCTTGTCCACATGCCTGTTACTGAGCCAGTACCATGCTGTTTTAATCACTGTGGCATTAGACGGCTATCTCAAGTCTGTAATTGTGATGCCTCCTGATTTCCTTTTGTTTAGCAGGATTAGTTTTCCAGTTCAGGGTCTCTTCTTATTCCACAGGAATTTTTGGATTGTTTTGTATAGTGTACTCTTAGATAGCATAATGGTATATGTTTATTCTGTGGCGGGCACTCTAACTAAGATAAGCTATTGGTCAACATTGTGCTTTCTGATTCCTGTAACATTCTGATTATTCTGGAGAATCCGACAGACTTCTGGATGGACTTTGCTGTTTTTATTTATCTGAAGAAAGCTTGACACAGCTGTCTAATGCTCAAATCTTTGGGGAAATCATTCTTCTAAGATATCCACAGGAGGGAAAGAATTGTCTTCTACAAGATACATTGATGATCCTTTGTCAGTGTCAGCCATGTGGATGAGTCATGGCCATTGCTTGACCAATTTGCTCTCTGGGAAAGCCTGAGAGAATATTTCCTCTCCATGTGACTCTCCTTAGGCACACTCTACATCATTGATCACTTTCCTATGTGGCCCCATAATCTCCTTGATCAGAAAATTTGGGGCACAACTGAGTTTCATGATGTTGCAGTATGGGTTCTCCTATGTCCTGAGTCTTCACTGACCTTGAAAGGCTAGGGCCAAATTTTGGCTGTCCTTGAAGCCCTTCGTTTTCTACAATTTTTGATCTGCAAACTTAGGTTGTTAACCCTCCAGAAGAGAAGCTTATTATTATCCTACAATATATGCAGTTGGGTTTAGCTAACTATTTGTCTGAATATCAAACATCTTAGGTATAACATGGAACAGGTATTTTCCATCAAGTATTGATATGTTAAACTTTAAATCCATACAGAGATAAGGGTGTGTTAAGATCTCCTGTTAAGATTGTGTTCTTAGATATTAAGTTTTTCATGTCCCTTAAGATTTGTCTTACATAGTTGGGTGCTCCTGTGTTTGGTGCATAGATATTTATTAGTGTTACTTCTTGCTCTTGAATTTTTCCCCGGACCAATATATGGTGGCCTTCTTTGTTTCGTTTGATCCTTCTTGGTTTGAAGTTGAGACTGTCTGAGAACAAAATTGCTACTCCTGCTCTTTTCTGAGGTGCTGGGGCATGTAGTATTGTTTTCCATCCTTTGACTTTGAGACTATGAATGTCCTTTTGAGTTAAGTGTGTTTCTTGTATACAGGATATTGTTGGATTTTGTTTCCTAATCCACTGCGCCAGTCTATTTCTCTTAATTGGAGAATTGAGTCCTTTTACACTTATGGTTATAATTGAAATGTGCTGACTTATGTTTGTCATGATATTTACCTGGTATTGTTTACTCCTTTGCAACCTGTGTTTAATTGACTGTCCTGTTTAGTGGGTTCCTTCCATTTTCATTCATGGAGTTCTGGTCGTTGTGGTCTCTCTCTAGAATATCTTTCAGCAGCCTGTGAAGGGATGGCTTTGTCATCATGAAATTCTTTAGTTGTTCTTCATTGTGGAATTATTTCACTTCTCCATCAAACTTGAAAGAGAGTTTTTTAGGGTATAATAGTCTGGGCTGGAATTTGTTTTCGCGTAGGACTTGAAGAACTCTGCTCCATGCTCTCCTTGCCTTCATTGTTTGTGTAGAGAAGTCGGGTATAATTCTGATGGGCTTTCCTTTGAATGTGAGCTCCTTCTCTCTAGCAGCTTTCAGTATATTATTTTTGTATTGGATTTTTGGGATCTTAACTATTATACGTCTCGGTGTGTTTCTAATGAAGTATACATCGTGGGGCCATAATATTAAGCTGAGCTGTAAATGGCTATGGTCGACAACTTCTTTGAATAACTCACTATTGTTGTAGAATGCTGGACTGTGTTGGATTGTGGTGTCTAGTTCAAGCACCTAAGTTAGTTTAATGACAATGGAGTGCCCACCTTTGACAGATGTAGACAAAGGAAGGGGTGTAGAAAGCAAAAACATGATGTGTGTGTATAGACAGTACAGTTGGGATAGACAATGCTGTGCTTCTACATAATCCTATGAGAGGCAAGATCTGCACTAATGGTGGTTGGACAGGATATTATGTCAGCTTCTTGTACTACGGTCATCCACTAGGAAAGTAATTATTGAATTTTTGATATAATTCAGGTATTAAAAATAAGTTAAGTAAGCAGCTACACTCTTAATTCACTGATAAGAGATATCTGCTAAAATAATATCTGTAAATATAATATCATGTATGCACCTTGTACAATACCAAAGCATTATGAAAACAGTTTGCAATGCATTAATTTATTAAATCTGTATTGTTAAGGTGTCTTGAAACTGTCTGATTGACATTTGTAGTTCAATAAAATAAATAAATAAATAAAATAAGATATATAGCTACACTCTCTTCATTCACTGATTAGAGATATCTGCTATAATAGTGTGTGTAAGTATAATATCATGTATGCACCTTGTACGACACCAAACCATTATGAAAACAGTTTGCAATGTATTAATTTATCGAATCTGTCTTGGTAATTTGTCTTCAAACTGTCTCATTGCTATTTGTTCTTCAATAAAATAAATAAATAAAAAGAAAAAAAATAAATCCATACAGAATATGAAGAAAAAAATGAAAAAAATATTTTAAAAATATGAATAAACAATTACATATTTTTTCACAGAGATTTAGAAATCTAACCATATATAGCATTGTAGCAGGACAGTCCTGTGACATTTTCTTTCTTGATTCTTTTTTCGTTCATTACCCTTTTTGTTTTTTAAACAAACATTTACTTGAGAGACAGTATGGCAATAATTGGTATGTCATGACAAGCAGTACATATTTAGAAAACCAGAATGACAGGC